>OY754971.1:1603027-1766876 GCA_963576475.1 Molanna angustata | reverse complement strand
TTTTGACACCGTACAATATAGACACGAGTCATGTCAGTAAAGATAATATTCGCCGAACAGACGAGAGATGCATATCCGCGTTCCTCGTGTCCAAAAACAGCTCCGAACCATGTCAGAAGACGTCAGTCGGGCCCGCTTAGCGCAGCATTGAAAGTACATCATGCCGTGAAAGAGCGAAATAAAAAGAAAATATATTATTGATTTGTAATAATTTAAAATTTATATTACGGCTGTGTTTTATAATATAATACGCATAATGCATAATCCGAATGAGGAGCGCCTGACGAAGAAAATATACAGAGCGGAAAGGAATGGAATGAGAGGTCGGGGACGCCCAAGAAAGGGATGACACGACCATGTGAACGAAATGTTGAAAGACGGAAATGTTAGAAGTGTGAGCAATAGACGAACATGTATGAGACGATGCATAAATGTGGATGAGGCGAGGGATGCGTGCCAGGCTAGAAATATGTGGCGTTCGGTTCTTTCTGCCTACCCCGCAGGGACATTGCGTGATGGTATTGATGAGACCTCTCGTCTACCACGAGGAAACATCAAGCCATGGTGTGGGGAAGAAAAGGAGACAAATGATGGTGACACTATGAAATTGTAGTAGTACGGCGCATTTATTCAATATATCAGCATTGTTCGTCCATGGCAATTAAATAATAAAAACGAAACAAACACAACAACATCAGAGTACAAATAACAAAACAAAACGATAACGATCCAACTCTTAAACCCAACCGAGCACGAAGAGACGCCGACCAGAAGGTCCAGCCCCAGGGTACAGCGACATCCTTTCTCCAGGCATGTCACTGTCTTCCACGTGGTGGCTGAAAGTCCGGCGGGGCCCAGCCTTTGCGTCAGGCTGGCAGGTCCTTCTCGTACTCGGCATAGTTTCCTCTTCTCTGCAAGGCAGTCACCCATGGCTGGCTCCATGCCACACGGCAACGCTATGAAGGCGCATCTCGACAGAGGTGGCAGGCCAGCTGGGAGCCTCACCGGAGGCGAACCGACGCTCCAGACGACACGGAAAGCCCCTCGTGGTCCAATCTGCGAGCCGCCGCGTTCCCTGCTGCGGTGGCCCAACACTGCGCCCTGCATCCACGCCTCTGCCCTGTTGATGCCCTCATCTTGGCTCCGTAGCACCGGCAGCGTCCATGCGCGTGACGTGTCCTGTCAAGCAGACCTCCTGCGCCGTCGAAAATATGGCCGCCATCGGGACGCGCGTGTCGACCGATCACGGCGTCGTACCAAACCGTCCGTCTTCCACCAGAGTTGAACGCCAAGAGAGCGCGTGCCATAGCGCGTGCTATAAGCTTCCTTGTCGTTCTCTCACGCCATCAGGGGCGCTAGTAGTCTTCCGTCAAAATGTTGCCGCGGAAAAAATTAAAAATTATTGTTTTTCGACAACACTGTTTTTCGGCTATAACAGTATGTATGTATGTATGCACAAACCGATTACACACTATCCAAACTTGACTTTGATCAAGATTCTTATTCAAGCAGTCGAGCCATAAAAGTAATTTTATTTATTTTTTATTTTATTTTATTTGGGACACTTACAGACATTGACAATCGCATACAAGAAAGTATATCATAATAATTTTACATAATGTCAATATCCAATTGGAAGTGAACACAACATGCGAAGTTCATAAATTATTTACACAAACATATTAAAATATTTAAGATAAAAGCAGTAATAAAGAAACTTTACAAATAAGACATAATTATACAAAACCTATAAAAGCATAAAGAAGCAACAATAAAAAGTACAAAGTAAATATAGAGAAGCATATATAAAACAATGAAATGTAATGTAAATTGTGCATATAACAAAAAAAAAGGGATGAAAACATCAACAGAAATTCTCCTCTCTACTCAGAATCAATAGCATTCTTTTTTTAAATACCTCTCTTGTGTTGCAGAAGATATCAACTATGTTAGAGTTGCTATGACTATTGTAAATACGGCACATGCGATACAATGGATTATAAAATGATATGTTAGATATACAGAACCCTATGTGAAAAATATTTGGGTTTCTTAGTGATTTAATATTGACGTTATATTTTAAGTCATTGACCAGCTGTGTGTCCATCACATTATTTATTATATTAAATAAACATGCCACGTCCGCCACTTTTCGTCGAGTACTCAGCTTAGAAATATTAAAAAAAATCAATCTCTGATTATAAGCTAACATGTAACGACCTATACCGGCTCTATAAGACAGAATTTTTACAAACTTCCTTTGCACAGATTCTAACATTTCAGTGTATACATTATAATGTGGACACCATACAGGTGACCCGTATTCCAGAACACTTCTTACTAATGATTGATAAAGATATTTTAAGCTTTGAGTATTTGTGAAGTTTATAGTGAGTCGAGTTATGAACCCTAGCATCTTCAGTGATTTTGTGGTTATTTATTTAATAGTTAAAATATTATTTTATCTAGGGTATATTTCCGTCAAATACAAGACACGATTGAATTTTTATCTATGAATTTATAATGATTCCAAAAGAAAGGGGATCTACACTATCCCCTTCCACAAAAAGATGAAACTTAAGAATTTTTAGTATGCACATGTTTTTCAAATTTAAATTGAGATTATTTTATATTAATTTTTAACGGTCATTGTGTATAATTAATGAATTAATTAAAAACTTTTATTGTGATATATAACGTGGGGGACTTATTTTCCGCAGCCAATTTCTACCAGACAACCACCGTAGTACAGGAATAATTAACAAGAGAATAAAAAAAATGATAGGAATTTAAAATACAAAAATATAAAAACAATAATAAAAATAAAACAAAATAAAAAATACACCTGACAGAGACACTATGTTTATTGGATGGGGAATAGGAGATGAGAAAGGACAGATGAATAAATGGAAAAAGACGTGAATTTGTGGTTATTTATTTATTTATTAAGTTATATAAACATGTGCATTGCCATAATAATAAATGAAAACAACAAAATAAAAACAGGCAAGTTAAAATTAATGATAAAGAAAAAAAAATACTCAAAAAACAAAATTTAAAAACACAATAAATTAAAAAAAAATTTCAGACAAAACAACAAAACATAACAAGTTAAAAATAAAGTAGTTAAATAAATACACAAATGAAAATACTTACATTGGAAAAAATAGAAAAAATTTACATAAAAAAATAATAAAATAATATAATGGAAGCAAAGAAGAAGACAATAATTAAAAAGTTACAAGTTATTAAAAAGGGTTCTGCGGATAAAAAGAATGACTTCAGACGCTTTTTGAATGCTATCGAGCTATAAGGGGTATCTCTGACACTCTCCGGCAATAGATTCCACATCCGAGCTGCATGTACTGTGAACGAGTAAGTATAAGTAGATGTGTGATAAATTAGTATTGTTAAGTGTGCTATTGTGCTGGGACCGTAAGTTAAGACGATGTGAAGATACGGTTACGGTTACTAGAAAACGGTTAAGTTGGTTGTAGACAACGCGCTCAGTGACTTTGGAGAGGACTGATAGAATAGAAATCGGGCGATAGTCCTTGAGTGAAGAAGGAGTGGTTACTTTAGGAAGAGGTATTATTGTGGCCATTTTCCATACAGAGGGAAATGTGCTGGTAGACAAAGTAAAGTTAATCAAATGAGTGATAGTAGGGAGAATGCCACCTAGAATACGCTTAATCACGTTAATGCCCAAGTTGTCAGAGCCCATACATTTTGTGCTAATGTATACCTGAAGCCTAAGATTTAGCCCAGCTCCAAAGCGACTACTTCTTCCTAACAGACGGATAACAACGTCAACGTGTGCACGTGTAATGGATCGCGCGCGGCACGTCCACACCGACCGCGCCTTTTTTCCTAGCATATGAACATTTTTTTATTTTTATTTCAAGTTTAGATAGCCCTGCATTTACACCACGACGAACCAATAGAGAAACAGCACATTTTTATCACAGAATATCACTCGCTAGTCAGCCGTCCCATAACATCTAAACATAAATTCAAACGTACGATATACTTATTTCACAAAAGAAATGATTTGTGATATTTTCATCGCTAATTTATGTATTTTTTTTATGACATTTCACTATTTCGATTGATATTTTTTTTTGCATTTGTGGTCTTTTTAGTGTTTGCTTGTTTCACATACCTAATATATTTTTTTATTTTCATTGACTTATTACGTGCCTAGATATGTTTCTCTTTATTTACTGATTTATTGTTGTTTTCTTTTCTGTGATTTTGTTTTCAATGCGTTTTAAATGTGTGTTTGTAAATGGCAATTTAATTTATAATATACCGTAAATGATTAAATAAATAAATAAAATTTTCAATAAGTAAGTAATTTTTGGTTACCCGATCCTCATGTTCTAGATTCCTCTAGAAACATCAAATGTGAAATCAGTGTTACAAGATATAATGAAATATGGCGATTTTGAGGAAAAATAAAAATTCAATTATTTTAAAATCCTGATTTTGATTCTCTATTAATTAGAAAACGAAATGCTCGAGCGAGTCATCAAATATCTCAAACCGGATAGCGTGCTAAACCATGCGAATTACATATTGGATGAAGAGTAATGTAATAAAATGATTACGCAAAAAAACCTGAATAACAAGAGAACAGGAGATTATGCATTAATGTAAACGAAGCGATGCGAAGTGAAAAATATAGTGTTTCTATTTTTCTGCCTGCCTGCATGAAGGTATGTATTTGATGTATTTTTTTCATAAAAAAAACAATAATTTGCACCAGACATGGGATTTAAGACTTTTGTACGGTTTTTATTTTTTTATAAGACAACACTGAAAATTCATTTTGTATTTGTATTTTGTATTTATGTTGACATTTTTCATTATGATGTTCGCTTATTCACTTTACATTTTGTGGATTTTTGCATTGTTTTGATCAATATTGTCTTGATTTATACGATTAATTGACGGTAAAGACGCTTTCGCGAATTAACAATTTGAAAATATTCCTCACTATTGAAGAGTAAACTTTTAAACTACCATGGGTCGAAAAGGTATGTATTGACTCAATATCTAAGTGCATCAATCTATTTCGTCATCCCAAAAATATATTACCAATATGCTAAAATATAATGTTGTCCATCAGTGTGTTGGGCCTTTTCATTATGAAACTATTAATTATTCGAGTCTGTTATGATTTATCCGTAGGTACACTTGCTATAAAATAAATAATCTTGAATCGCCACGTTGGGTTAAACAAACGAAAACTATGTAAACATTTTTTAAAATAGTTCTCCGATCATGCGCGCTTTTCCTCACATACCTATTTTTATGTTGGGTTTGTGTAGTTTTGGGAGAACAACTTGAGTCAGTCACGTGGGCCCCCATCCATGGCGAAAAGGCTCAAGAAGTTTGACGGAAACTACACCATTAATTAAACTACACTCTTTCAGTGGAGTAATACGTACCTATAATATAATTGTATTAATTATAAGAAATATCATATAACTATGTACCAACATATTATTTGCAATAAATAAATAAAAAAAAAATTGAGTATAGGTGAATTTTAACGAAGTTCATATTTTTTTTTTGCTGCCAAATTAAAGACAATTTTTATAAAAGACATAGTAGTTGTTTATTCTTTATATTCTTCTTCCAAATGGCGATACAGCCTTGGCCTTCTTTAACTGTTGTACTAAATAAATAAATAAAAACTTTAGCCTCCACCACCCTCAATCTTTGGCTGTCGTTTTGCAGTCTGACACCTGGCGAAGTTGTCTTGCGTCTTTTCTGACATCATCCTCCCATCTAAGGGCTGGGTCTGCCAACTTTCCTTTTACCTCTTAGATGTCCTGTTAGAACCTTCTTTGGTACTCGTGTGTTTGTATCCGGCCCATCTGAAGAGTCTCGTAACCTGACAAATATATAGCTCATTATACCGGATTCTCCATACCTATCTATGTCCCACCGACCCTAAGATCCTTCAAAGTATTTTTTTTCGAAGGTGTCCAACATATCCACAGACTGCTTTCAGTGTACACGCCCCATATCCGTATGTAGGTCAAGACCGTTCAATTGCTTTTAATTAGGTTATTTTGGTTTTCATAGGTGGCAGTAATGCAAAGTAAGTTATATTGGCTGTTGTGATGTATTTTTATTTTTACTTCTACGGAGTCTTCATTGTCTTGTATTATTATGGCGTCCATTGTCTTTATATCAATGAAAATGGAGTTACCGAAAGTTGCAATAAAACTTTATCAGGTTATGTGCCCAAGCACTGCAAAGACTATAGTTTTTTTGATTAATGCGAGAATTTGGTGATTTTTACTTGACAATGAAGTTTAATCTCAAATTGGTGTGACGCGTGTTTTTTGCCTGAGAAAATTTTTCAAGAATTTTGTCACTAAGTAAGCATTATAGTAAGGAAAATGGAGTTACCGAAAGTTGCGATAAAGCTTCTAGCCGGTGAAAATGACTGGCCCATGTGGAAGTATCGCATCAAGTTCGTTCTCAATTGTCACTTAAATGCACTTGAGGTGGTGGAAGGAAAGTTCGAGAAACCCCAAGAATTATCACCAGGTGCCTCAGAAATCCAAAAAAAGGAGAGTGAAAGGATACTTCAGGCATATACACGAGGAAATGCAAACGCAATGATGGTTCTTACTAATAGTATGACAGAAGATACCTTGCAGAAGGTAATGAGGTTCCAAAACGCAAGAGAAGTGTGGTTAGAACTACACAAGCTTTTTGAGGCTTCTTCTGAAAGCCAACTCTACAACATATGCATGCATTTCTTCCAATTTAAGTGGAACGATAAAGAAGATATGGCATCACATCTATCCAAATTAAAAAAATTGTGGCAAGAACTAAATACAGGTTTTATGAAGAGAAAAGAGCATAAGTTACCAGAGATGATGCTAAATTGTAAGATGTTGGATATTCTGCCTTCACGATACAATTCCTTCAAATCGAGTTGGTTACGTTTGAGTGAAGAGAAGCGGACTACAGATGAGTTAACCATGCAGTTATGTTCTCATGAGAGAGAGTTAAAAACTCATGCGAACGAAACAGATGACATCTGCAAAGAAGGTGCACTGGTATCAAGAACCAAGGAAAAGAAGAAGAACAAATTTCATTTAACCAAAAGAAATGATAAATGTAATTATTGTTTTAACAGAGGACACTGGTTAAAGAATTGTCCAAAGTGGATAGCAGATGGAAGACCCCCAAAACCTGAATCGCATGGAAAGAATAACACGAGCTACTCAGTGACAGTTGCAGGGCTGTTAAGTGTTGAAGAAGACGTTTTTAACTCTGAAGAAGAAGTTAATGATTGGTACATCGACAATGGTGCTACAAGGCACCTTACCATGCATAACAAGAATTTTATTGATTTTAAAGAATTCAATACTTCATGTGGAATTACAACAGCAAGTGGAAAAGTTCTTCCAGCTATTGGTAAAGGCACATTGAAGACCGTTATGACAGTCAATGGTAAAAACCAGTTTAAAAATTTAAATGATGTATGGTATGTCCCAGGAATCAAGAAGAACTTATTTTCTGTACTTGCAGCGCAAGATAGACTGCAGAACAGTCGTTTTGAATCAACAGCAACAGAATGTTGGTTAAAAATCAATGGAGTGAGTGTTCTATATGGTACACGAATGAAAGGAAAAGGACTCTATAAGGTGGACATGGAAATACTTAACTCAAAAGAGTGCGAGGCAAATTTAGTTTCAACAGAAATTTCCTTGTTACAATGGGCGTGATGACAGTATGAAAAAATCATTGAAATTTTAATTTTATAAAATAAAATAGGTTATAAAGATTTGAAAAAATATATTTCTTTTCATTTTAAAAGAGCGAATAATATTAATATTATTAAAATAAAAATACAAAATATGTAAGTCCGCCATTTTATGAGAAACACCAATCAGAGTGAATCAAAATATTATGACGTCACAGTTTCAATACAATATATATGAAATTACATTGCATCGAAAAAAGACTTTTGCTCATCAGAATTTAGAAAGGTAAAAACCTTCATATAAGCGTATTTTTATTATTCTATGCATATAAGTACTTCATTTATCTATAATTTAAATACAACTTACATCTCGAAAATCTATAAAATATGTTCCTTCTTCTCTCTACATTATGTGTTCATAAACTAAAAGCATACCTACGCGGTACTGCGGTAGACATGACATGTGTAAAGCTGCGTTGCACCGCTCAATTGCGTCGATTCTGTTCACTGCGACGGGTGTGTTAACTCACTCCTTCGAAAAGTATTGGCTCACCGCGCAGTGAGTCGTGAGTGCTAGACAGGGAGAATGCGAACCTTGATGCGAACAGTGTTAGGGTATTGAGTTGCCTGCTTTTTAACCGACATACTATTACTTTCCCGATTCTACTTTTAAAAGTAGAATCGGGAAGGTTGTGATATTTTTAAACATGTAGGTACATGAAATATAATGAATACAATAATAATCTTTGCTTATATAAAATACAATACCTGCATATTATACTTTTATTATTATTTTTTAACTAGCTTAATGACCCGGCGCAGTGAATAGGCGTGATGAGAGTAAGAAAAAATCATTGACATTATGATTTTAAAAAATAAAATAGGTTATAAAGATTTAAAAAAATGTATTTATTTTCATTTTAAAAGAGTGAATAATATTAATATTATTAAAATAAAAATACAAAATATTAGGTATAGACTGCCATTTTATGAGAAACGCCAATCAGAACGAATCAGAGCGCATGACGTCACGATATTCTAGGTCCACGTCCAGTGTTACCGATTTCGGGAAATTCAGACTTGCTTCGGCACTTAATCGGGAAACGCTTTAATTCGGCACTTTTCGGGATTAGAATGTATCAAAAAAATTATATATTTTTGTTTATACTAGATGTATTAATTTTGTATTTTTTACGTCTAAATAAAAGTAACTATTATTATTAGTAGTAAACATACAAAGTAAATATAAGTTATTTCATTTCAATAAATATCATTTTATTATTTCACTGGTGCTTACATAGTTTAAGCAATTTCTTTTTGTTTGTATCTTTGTTACTAGCCCCTTCACTAGGCATGGCCTGTGCTAAGGTAAGCTAGTTTTATGTTATTGTCTATTACGTTGTTTATTTAGTAAGTATGTAGGTATGTCGGTTAAAAAGCAAGCAACTCAATAACTCAATACTCTAACACTGTTCGCATTCTCCCGGTCTAGCACTCACGACTCACTGCGCCGTGAGTCAATACATTTCGAAGGAGTGACTTAACACATCCGGCGCAGTGAACTGGGTCGATGCAATTGAGCGGCGTAACGCAGTGGTGTTACACAGGCCTAATGCCTAATACGCGGGAAACTTAAGATGGCGTATTTTGACGTTTGGACATTCATGAAGTTCTTTTTATGCTTATTGCCTTATTAATGGTAAATATTTTGTAAATGAATTATAGTATTGAGAGCTAAAAGTGGGGGAACAAATACTGTATTTCATTGTAAACGCATACTTAATAAAATACACTTTCTGGGTCTCGCCGTGTCAAATTTAACCACTTATTTCTCGTTTATATTCGCGTGGGACGAAAACAACTACCTCAGCAAGTAATTTTTTCGATGTGTTTGTACGTTTTGGGACCGCACAACACTTATGCACTTTTGAATTTATTTTAAATACACAAATCGTCTTAGAATACATATAGTACATATAGTAGTGATATGTGGTTTACGAAACCGTGACGTCACCGTCAGCTCCGACGGACGCCATTACACTGCAAGCGTTTTTTGACGTAAATGTCAAATTGGATTTTGAAATGGCAATTTTTGCTACTAAACCTTTATTTTATGTAGAAATGTATATATATTTGAAAACAGTGGATGCGTAAAAACATTGTGAGATAGTTTCTCAAAATTAGTCATCATGCCTATTATATCATGAACGCTTTGGTCATCAAGATAAACGTCATGTGAGAGATCTTTTAAAACATGAAATGGACTTAAAAGTTGATATAGATGATAAGCTATGTGAAGCCTGCATTTATGGTAAAGCTCACAGGATGAGTTTTGGCACAAGAACATGTAGTTCAAAACCAGGTGAACTAATATCTACAGATGTGTGTGGTCCTTTCTCAGAATCATTCAGAGGATTCAAGTACTTTGTAATTTTCAAAGATAGTTTCACGAAAATTCGCTATGTTTTCTTTCTAAAGAAGAAATCCGATGTAATTGATGCTTTGAAGAGTTTCTTAGCAGCAGCGTATAATTATGGATATAGAATCAAGGAAATTTTAAGTGATAATGGAGGAGAATTTGATAATAAAGAAATTAGGCAAGTACTAAGAGATAATGGAATAACTCAAAGATTCACAACGCCATATACGCCAGAGCAAAATGGTTCTAGTGAGAGAGATAATAGAACTATAGTGGAGATGGCGAGAACTCTTAAAAACTCAAATACACAAGTTGAGTTTCCACCAGCGATATGGGCTGAGTTAGTATCAACTTCAGTTTATATATTGAATAGAACAGGAAAATCCTCTGTGAAGAATTTGAGCCCCTATGAACAGTGGACGGGGAAAAAGCCTAGAATCAAACATATGCGTGTCATTGCATCAGTTTGTTATGCTCACATCCCAAAGCAAAGAAGACGCAAGATGGATAACAAAGCAGTAAAAGGTTATCTAGTTGGTTACGACGGAGATGAACGATATCGTATATGGGTTTCAATGAAAAAATTGCAAATGAGAGGGAGATGAATATAATTTTACCAGGAGCATTTGAACAGGGAAAGTTTGAAGAGGAAGAAGAAAGAAAATATTTTGAAAGAGTGAGAGATGATTCTCAAAACAGACTAGAGAAAGATCTCGAGAATAATCTTCAAGAGAGTCCAATATCTGATCAAGAAAATATCTGATCAAGATATAGATTTTGAAGATAGAATACCAGAAGGAAGGTATTTAAGAGATACATCTGTTTTGACAAAACCAAAACATTTTGAAGATTATGTCATGTTAGCTGAACGTTTTATCTCGAACATTGACCCAGAACCAGATTCCTACCAAAATGCAAATAGAACTACTCAGAGAGCGCAGTGGAAGAAAGCGATGGATTCAGAGATAAATTCATTGCTAGAAAATCAAACTTGGAGTTTAGAAGTATTACCAAAAAATAACAAGGCTATCCCTTGTAAGTGGGTTTCTAAAGTAAAGAAAAATCCCGATGGTACTGAGAACAAGTACAAAGCCACTGCACAAGCCTCGTTTGATAATATTGTGTTATAAAATAGGTCTTTTTCTTAATAAGGGAAAGTGTTGAAGTACTTATCTAAGTATTTATTAAGAAAAAGAAGATATTAACTATGTTTTCTAAAAGTGTTCCATATTTAATAGACAAAAGAGTTGATCACTATTTTATGATGTCAGTTTAGAAAAAAAGTCGTGTTAATTAAAATATATAATATGCAAAAAGGAGTATTCAAAACTTCATCATAATCATTGGTGCAATCAATAAGCATTGTGTGCCTTGGCATCCTCCAGAATTTTCCGGCATTTAGTCTGGTCCATCACCTGCGTTCTCCAGTTTGTTCAACCAATCTTACGCTGTCAATCCACCTTAGATTGGGTCTTCCCACTCTTTGTTTCGCATCTGCTCATGTTGAGAATCTATTTTGGAGTTTAGTTTTCCTCCAGTCGCTGGAAGTGCCCCTACCATCAAAGTCAATATGTTTTTTTTTAATTTAACAATGTTACAATCACTTTCAAGATTCTTCAGTTCATGGTTGTACCTTATCCTTCATGTTCCATTTTCACAAGGAGGCCCAAATATTTTTCTCTACACCTTCCTTTCGAAAGTTATATGTATGTATATATGTGGGTATTTTTTTAGTGGCCTTTTCAATCAACAACTAGAAAACTTTAAAGGTTAAATATTCTTCATATAGCTTCCTTTGCGACCAGTGAGTAACTTAGGCAAGTAAAAAATATACTTTATTGTGTTATTTTTCATTTTTTCATAAATTTTCATATAAATTTTGTCACAAATGAAACGTCAAAATATGTACTTTTTTGTAAGCGAATATTTGTTTATTTCAATGTCATAAGGAATAACATATATTTCCAAGTATAACTTAGCATTTGAGTGAAAAACATTGTGATGATTTTATTTCATTTTAATGTTTTCCGTATTTACAAAATGTAAAAATTTTATAAGGAAATATGCCATTTTATATATGAACAAATAGATCGAACTAGCAGAATCAACTGTGAACAAAAAGTACTTAAATACTCGACGTACCTATTCTATTCATAGATTTTTCCAACTGTCGATTTGTTCAGGAGAACTTTGATCTCTTAACATATCGACAATGTTTCAAGCCAGAATACGCGAGAATTGTATGGAGAGGTCTACTTTTTTCACGGCTTTTCCAACTTTGAAGTCAAAAAACACCAACTTCGAGGCTTCGCAGCATATATGTTCCATAGACGGATTTACTCAGAATTCGGAGTAGAACATTTCGTGTGTGTGTGTGTGTGTGTGTGTGTGTGTGTGTGTGTGTGTGTGTGTGTGTGTGTGTGTGTGTGTGTGTGTGTGTGTGTGTGTGTGTGTGTGTGTGTGTGTGTGTGTGTGTGTGTGTGTGTGTGTGTGTGTGTGTGTGTGTGTGTGTGTGTGTGTGTGTGTGTGTGTGTGTGTGTGTGTGTGTGTGTGTGTGTGTGTGTGTGTGTGTGTGTGTGTGTGTGTGTGTGTGTGTGTGTGTGTGTGTGTGTGTGTGTGTGTGTGTGTGTGTGTGTGTGTGTGTGTGTGTGTGTGTGTGTGTGTGTGTGTGTGTGTGTGTGTGTGTGTGTGTGTGTGTGTGTGTGTGTGTGTGTGTGTGTGTGTGTGTGTGTGTGTGTGTGTGTGTGTGTGTGTGTGTGTGTGTGTGTGTGTGTGTGTGTGTGTGTGTGTGTGTGTGTGTGTGTGTGTGTGTGTGTGTGTGTGTGTGTGTGTGTGTGTGTGTGTGTGTGTGTGTGTGTGTGTGTGTGTGTGTGTGTGTGTGTGTGTGTGTGTGTGTGTGTGTGTGTGTGTGTGTGTGTGTGTGTGTGTGTGTGTGTGTGTGTGTGTGTGTGTGTGTGTGTGTGTGTGTGTGTGTGTGTGTGTGTGTGTGTGTGTGTGTGTGTGTGTGTGTGTGTGTGTGTGTGTGTGTGTGTGTGTGTGTGTGTGTGTGTGTGTGTGTGTGTGTGTGTGTGTGTGTGTGTGTGTGTGTGTGTGTGTGTGTGTGTGTGTGTGTGTGTGTGTGTGTGTGTGTGTGTGTGTGTGTGTGTGTGTGTGTGTGTGTGTGTGTGTGTGTGTGTGTGTGTGTGTGTGTGTGTGTGTGTGTGTGTGTGTGTGTGTGTGTGTGTGTGTGTGTGTGTGTGTGTGTGTGTGTGTGTGTGTGTGTGTGTGTGTGTGTGTGTGTGTGTGTGTGTGTGTGTGTGTGTGTGTGTGTGTGTGTGTGTGTGTGTGTGTGTGTGTGTGTGTGTGTGTGTGTGTGTGTGTGTGTGTGTGTGTGTGTGTGTGTGTGTGTGTGTGTGTGTGTGTGTGTGTGTGTGTGTGTGTGTGTGTGTGTGTGTGTGTGTGTGTGTGTGTGTGTGTGTGTGTGTGTGTGTGTGTGTGTGTGTGTGTGTGTGTGTGTGTGTGTGTGTGTGTGTGTGTGTGTGTGTGTGTGTGTGTGTGTGTGTGTGTGTGTGTGTGTGTGTGTGTGTGTGTGTGTGTGTGTGTGTGTGTGTGTGTGTGTGTGTGTGTGTGTGTGTGTGTGTGTGTGTGTGTGTGTGTGTGTGTGTGTGTGTGTGTGTGTGTGTGTGTGTGTGTGTGTGTGTGTGTGTGTGTGTGTGTGTGTGTGTGTGTGTGTGTGTGTGTGTGTGTGTGTGTGTGTGTGTGTGTGTGTGTGTGTGTGTGTGTGTGTGTGTGTGTGTGTGTGTGTGTGTGTGTGTGTGTGTGTGTGTGTGTGTGTGTGTGTGTGTGTGTGTGTGTGTGTGTGTGTGTGTGTGTGTGTGTGTGTGTGTGTGTGTGTGTGTGTGTGTGTGTGTGTGTGTGTGTGTGTGTGTGTGTGTGTGTGTGTGTGTGTGTGTGTGTGTGTGTGTGTGTGTGTGTGTGTGTGTGTGTGTGTGTGTGTGTGTGTGTGTGTGTGTGTGTGTGTGTGTGTGTGTGTGTGTGTGTGTGTGTGTGTGTGTGTGTGTGTGTGTGTGTGTGTGTGTGTGTGTGTGTGTGTGTGTGTGTGTGTGTGTGTGTGTGTGTCCGTCCCCCCCTTATAACTTTTGATCCGCTCAATTTACAGAGCCCAAAATTTCAGAATATATACACAGTTATAGGCCTACAAAACTTTTTTACTCAAAATTTTGAATTTTTGTTTCAGTCAGGGGTTATCAACTTTTGAATATTTATTTTAGTCAGGGGTTATCAACTTTTGAATATTTATTTTTTTTTTCCATATATCTCAGAAACCATAAAAGTTAGAACGCTGAAAATTGGTACAAACATAGACAGATACAAAATCTCAAATTAGTTTTTTCAAAAAAATTCCAGGGTTTCTCAAACATTTTTTATTAAGAAAAATATTTTTTTTATGATAAATTTATGAGTTTAACTGCCTATATTTCCAAAACTTTTACAATTATCGAAAAAAGCCGAAACACCCCAACTAGATAATTTAATTTTCTATAAAAAATATTTACATTGTAGTAGAAGATCTCAATTTTTTTTTAACAATTTTTTTAAAAATTGAATTTAGTGACGACATCGCTTCATACATTTTGTATGGTAGTCACCTATACACAATATCAAAGAAGACTTAATAGTTTGATACTTCATCATTAAACATACAATATACATATACCATCATGCTGTTTTCATATTCCGGGTAGGAAAAAAAGACTGACCTCCATACTATCCTATCTTGACTACCTAGGTACATGTGTTGTATAGAAAACTAAATATCATAAAATAATAAATAATTTGTATTTATGGGTTTATAGTTTGGTACATATTCTTCAACTATACATACTATCGCTATCGACAGTTGGATCTCATGTGTTACATGCAACTAGTTTTATCATAAATTTATGAGTTTAACTGCCTATTTTTCCAAAACTTTTACAATTATCGAAAAAAGCCGAAACACCCCAACTAGTTAATTTAATTTTCTATAAAAAATATTAGCATTGTAGTAGAAGATCTCAATTTTTTTTAACAATTTTTTTAAAAATTGAATTTAGTGACGACATTGCTTCATACATTTTGTATGGCAGTCGCCTATACACAATATGTAAGAAGACTTAATAGTTTGATACTTCATCTTCAAACATACATACAAACCATCATGCTATTTTCATATTCTGGGTAGGAAAAAAGGACCTTCCTCCATACTATCCTATCTTGACATACATACCTACATATGTTGTATAGAAAACAAAATATCTGACAATATTCAATAATTTGTATTTATGGGTTTATAGTTTGGTACATATTCTTCAACTATACATACTATCGCTATCGACAGTTGGATCTCATTGTTGGTTATATTTGGCGAAATAAAAACTAAGTATACATATAATTAACAGAGTATTTTATTTTATTACAATCGCGCGTCGCGTCGGTATACGGTTGACAGTTGCTTAGAGAAAAACATAGATATATATGAAACACAGATTATGGACAATACAAATAATATCTAAGTATTATAGTTAATAATGGCGCCAATTTCAAATCACATTTCAACACTCCCACCAAATTGGCACCATCATAATACTAGTGAAAGACACAAAAAAATATATATGTATCAATCAATCGTAGTTACAAAGATTGAGCTAAATTCCTATCTATTACTCCCAACATTGACCTTAACTTCTGATAACGCTCCCTCGTCAGTGGTTTAGTTAGTATGTCAGCTATTTGCTTTTCAGTTGATACATACTCTAGTGTGAAAAGGTTTTCATTGAATTTCTCCCTTATAAACTTGTATCTTATGTCAATGTGCTTGGTGGTCTTATGGTTATTGGAGTTCTTGATATATTTGATTGTACTTTGATTGTCAATGTGTAGACTGTAGGTCAATTTTTCATTGTCAATGACTATGTCATTTAATAATTGTTTTAACCAAAGTAATTCTTTGGTGGCTGCACACGCTGCCATAAATTCAGCTTCCATAGTGGATAAAGCAACGGTTCTTTGCTGTTGGCTGCTCCATGTTATGGCTGCGTTCATTGTCATTGCAACATAGCCACTGGTTGAACGTCTACTATCCAAGTCACTTGCATAATCTGAATCTGAGAATATATTAAATGTCATGTTGGTAGTAGTATCATAATAAAGACCAAAGCTGGTGGTATCCTTTAGATATCGTATAACTCTCTTTGCCGCAATCCAATGTGTCTGACTATAATTGTTTAGGTATCTACTGAGTGCACTAACGGCGAACATGATGTCTGGACGGCTTACAATGGCTAAGTACATTAATGAGCCTACTATCTCCCTATATGGAGTGTTGTCATCAAGCGGTTTTCCTTTCTGAATCACAGAGTGTGGATCTGCTGGGATACATAAACTCTTTGCATTTTCTAAATTCCATTTTGTTACCAATTGTCTGACATATTTTTCCTGATGAAGAAAGATCGCATTTTTGTAACGGAATCTGTCTATTTGAATACCAACATAACTATTGACCTCTGTGTGTAGCGTTGTCTTGAAATTAATTGTCAAGTCACGTATAATATAGTTGATGGTGTCGATGCTTTGTGATATTAGTAGTCCATCATCCACATACAGCAGCAAGTATATTTTGATATTCCCAATAAGACTTGTGTGTAAGCACTGATCGGCATCACTGGCTACAAACCTATGTTTCTTCAGAAATATGGTAAACTTGTCGTTCCAACACCTCGATGATTGTTTGAGGCCATATATAGATTTCTTCAATTTACATACTAAGCTAGCATTATCTTGGTCGAGTCCCTCGGGTACTTGCATGTATATATCTTCCTGTAGTTCACCATATAAGAAAGCAGTTTTAACATCGAATTGATACATCTCCAGATTGTTCATAGCTGCATATGAAAGTAAGAGGAATTGTATCATATCTGACAGTTGGTGCAAAGGTTTCTTTATAATCAATTCCTTCTATCTGTGAGTATCCTTTGGCACATAGTCTTGCCTTATATTTAACTTCTTTGTCCATGTCTTTAAGTTTAAATACCCATTTACATCCAATAACATTTACACCAGCAGGTTTGGGTACCAACTGCCATGTATTATTTTCTTCGTGAGCTTTTAATTCCTCTTGGATGGCAAGATTCCAGTCGGTAGACTCGTCACAGTTGATGGCCTGCTTATATGTTTCCGGTATAGATTGAACTATATTTGCTTCATACCTTTTTGGTTTGTTCAATGTATCTCTTACTCTTAGCGTCATTTTTCCAAATTGTGCTTCTACGCCTGATTCAGAATTAGCACTAGATTCTGGCATTGGTACAGGATTATCATTATCTTGCACCATATGGGGAATATTGTCTTCTATAAAGTTTTCAAATTCATTGTTGTCATAAACTTGAAGAACATCATCTTGTTGAATTGAGTTATCTTCAACTACGTTATTGTTCTCACAGCTTGGGAATTCTATGAGTTGGTAATCGGAATCTTTTATCTCGATGGGCATTTCTTCTTCAGTGAATATTACATCTCTTGATATAGTTATTTGTCTGGTGGTCATGTTGTACAACCTGTAGTTACTGGAGTTCGATTCATATCCTATAAATAATAGCTTTTCACTTTTGCTATCAAATTTCTTTCTTCTTTCTTTAGGAATATGCATGTAACATACTGTCCCAAAGGTTCTGAGATGTGAGAGATCAGGTTTGGTTCTAGTCCATTTTTCATAGGGTGTCACCTCCTTCTTTGATGATGTTCTATTAAGAACATACACTGCAGCGTTTATTGCTTCAGCCCACAAGTATTTTGGCAAGTTTTTGGCGTATATCATTGATCGAGCACTTTCTACTATGGTGCGGTTGGAGCGCTCACTCACACCGTTTTGTTGCGGAGTGTAAGGAGCTGTGGTTTGTAACTGTATTCCACGTTGGGCTGCAAATTCTCTAAAGAGACCATTGCAGAATTCTGAGCCATTGTCCGTGTGAAGTATTTTAACTCTAATGTTGTACTTATTTTGAATTAAGTGGACATAATTTTTGAACGCTTCCAGTGCGTCACACTTTTGCTTCAAGAATGTAACTACTCTAAAATTGGAGTAGCCGTCTGTGAATGTGATGAAATATTTGCTCCCACTAATTGATGGTGTTTCTATGGGGCCACACAGGTCACTATATATGATATCTCCATTCTCGTGGCTCACCGGTAATGTACCTTTCAGAGGTAGGCGATGTTGTTTCCCTTTCACACATGCTTCACAAAAGAAATCATCATAGTTATTGATTTTTATGCCTTTTATCAGGTTATTTTCAATCATGTGTTTTATGGTGTTTATGTTTGTGTGTCCCATTCTTTCGTGCAACTTCTTCAAGCTCAATGAAGTTACTGTGTTGCATTCACTTTGGTTCACTTCTGTTTTTATGAGCATGGAATACAAATTATTTTGGGACCTTTTTCCACATGCCACCAATGAACCATTATCATAGATCATGGCATTTTCGCCCTTTTTAATGATTGTCATGTTTTTTTTTGTTAGGATACCTTCTGCAAACAGATTTTTCTTCAAACCAGGTATATACCACACATCCGACATGGTCGAATTTGACCACTGACCTTTAACGAGTACCTTGATGTTAACTTTTCCAGTTCCTTTTACCACAAGTTCGGCATTATTTCCCAAACTAACCGAAAAGTGTGTGCATTCTTTGAGGTCTTGGAAGAAATCTCTTCTATAAGTCATATGAGCTGAAGCTCCACTATCCAGGATCCATACATCAGAAGGATCAGTTGGCAATTTCATATCTTCTACATTAAATGCTGAACCACTGTTGAAGAAACTGTTGTTGCCGTCCCTCTTATTTGGCATATTACAATTCCTGGCCATATGGCCAAGTTTGTTACAGTTGTAACATCTAATAATTGCTTTCCTTTTGTTTCTGACAGTTGACAACGCAGTAGCATTAGGCTGATGATCCTTTTCATTATTTGTCTCTTCATCGAGTAACCTGGCTGTCAAATTGTCGATGGTTTGCCTCCCTTCGTCTAGTGACAGCCATGCTTGTCTCAAAGATTTGTAATTTTCTGGCAAGTTGTTTAAGATTTTTGTAATGATGGCAGTGTCACTGATTGATTCGCCCGCTTCTCGCAATTGACGAGCTATGGTTTCTATTTTAGATATGTGACTGCTCATCGACGCGTCGGTTGTAATTTTGTAATTGGAAAATTGTTCATAAAGGAGCATCTTATTTAACTCTCCCTTTCTGTCGTAGATTGTGTCTAATTTTTCTATTATAGATTTCGCTGATGAACAATTCTCGATTAGCGAAATTGTCTCCAAGTCTAGCGCCGATGATATGAGGAACATCGCTTTGGCGTCCGTCGTCGATTTTTCTTCGACTTCCGCAGCTGTCAACGCCGTCGTATTATACACAACATTGTATAATCCATTAGCCTTCAAAGCACAGTTGAGTTGAAATCTCCACTGTCTGTAATTGCTGCCAGCAAACTTTGGCAATACGCTGAAGTTGATGCTCATTGTCGGAGTTCGAAAACACGTGGATATCTGACGAAGAATAAAAAAACGTGATGTCGGCGAACTTTATAATAAACTCAACTTTACTGAGACTTTATTAACTCTGCACGCGACTTCCTGGGCCCATAACCTGTTGGTTATATTTGGCGAAATAAAAACTAAGTATACATATAATTAGCAGAGTATTTTATTTTATTACAATCGCGCGTCGCGTCGGTATACGGTTGACAGTTGCTTAGAGAAAAACATAGATATATATGAAACACAGATTATGGACAATACAAATAATATCTAAGTATTATAGTTAATAATGGCGCCAATTTCAAATCACATTTCAACACTCATGTGTTACATGCAACTAGTATTATAATATACTAGATGTAGTGCTCCATACAAAAAGTGAGTCATGGAATATCGCGCGTTTGACGTTTTGTTTGGCAACATATTTCAGTTTTCCTTACATTTCAACACATCCTAGATAACTGTTCTCTAAACCTTAATAATTAAAATGTTTTTTAGACAAATAAATCCGAAAACAATTCACATTAGTTGTTATTCTCTATAGAAAAACTATGTGGTCTGGAACCAAAACGTCTAAAATATTCCATGTTTATTCCATACTTACTACAAATTAATATCTCACTTTGTTGATTTTTATTTTTTTTTTATTACCATAGTTATAATCAAAATCTCCTACTAATATTTTTGAAGGTAGGTATTATGTAATATAGGTGTATGATTTTTAATTATTTATTTAATAACTTTCTAAATTTTTGTTTGTTTATATATTTATCTCATAAACAAATTAATAAAAAAGTATGTACTTGGAAAACATTCAACGATCCAAGTGGATGAGACAAGAGGAAACTTTAAATACTCTTTTCACACTTAATAACAATATAAATATAAGAACATGGGGGTTATGGCCAACATAATGCTTAAACTTATTCAAATTATAATCATAATGCTTAAATTTATTCAAATTATAATCATAATGCTTAAATTTATTCAAATTATAATCATAATGCTTAAATTTATTCAAATTATAATCATAATGCTTAAATTTATTCAAATTATAATCATAATGCTTAAATTCATTCAAATTATAAAACCACTTTTCAACCCCAATCTTGCTGAACTTTCTTTCCCAGTCAAATCCTACTGAAATTTCAAACCACTTCCCTTTACATTATTTGAGATTGAAGGGAAGGGACGGATGGAGGGACTGAAGGGACGGAGGGACTGTTTTTAAAAAACTAATTTATTTTTGATAATTCTTATTTATTGTGTTGGATATTTTTTACTCATTCTGAATTTATCATAACAAATAAACAGTTTAAAATTACATCGTTAGCATATTGCTTCACGTTTACCTTCTCGAGCAACGCCGTGTATAAAAAACTAGTGTAGAATAAATATAAAACTATACCAAAACTTCACATCAAGGGCATAGCCGAAGTTGGATGTTGAAAGATTCAATGCTGACCAATGCTCAAATCATCAACTCTCTGTGATACAAAAACACTTCACACTACTGATATTAATTATTTAATTAACCTAGGTATACAATAAAACATTAACTTCTTTGCTAAACAAACATGTTCCACAAACTTAACATCAAAAAGCATATTAATTTGAGCATCAGATCACTGGTTTGCAGTGAAAAAAATGTAACATGCGGAAACTAGAATACATATTCAAATGGTTGAACGCTCAAAATCTATACAAAGAAATTGTGCTCCAAAAGTTGGATGGGTGGATGGCAGAGCGGTTAGCGCGCTGGGTTAGTAATCCAGTGGTCGCGAGTTCGAATCCTGCCTCGACCGATCTCGTTCACCTATAGGACAAGCATTTATGCTTAGTTTAGGGAACGTAGGAAGATGTATATGTACTTGTTTAACAAGGACATATTCATTTTTTTAAAAAAAAAAAAAAAGAAAAACACTTTTTGGACAACTAAAGTAAACCCAGAGGTACATAATCCCCAACATATGTGGAGGTCTATTACTAATGTACTCTTTAATATAAAGGACTCCCCAATTACTCATGTACTGCCCGACCAAATATTATATTTTTTTCCAAAGTAAAATTTAAAACGTTCGTCCACAAATAACATAACATCAAATACCATCACATATGCCTTTAACTACAGAAACTTTAAACATGTTCTTTGAAACAACAAACTAAGAAATATTAGATTGTTTTAGTACATTGTCAAACAAACACTGTACTCATATTCCAACATGGCTTCTCATTCATGCTTTCGTTAGCTAATTTCAATTTTAAAAAATAATTTCAATCCTTGTCATCGGGATATGTACCTACTACTATGAAGCAGGTGGTAATAACTCCATCTTTGAAAAAACCCACATTAGACCCACAAGACTTAAGGAACTACAGATCAATATCAAAAAAAATCTTGAAAAAATTGTATCCATACAAATTAACACACATATTGAAACACATTGTTTGTTCAACAAATTTCAATCAACATACCGAAAATACCACTCTAAAGAAACTGGACTTCTCAAAATACTCTCAGATATAATACTATCAACTGAAACTGGTAATGCAGTACTTATGTTATTTCTCTATATGAGTTGACACAGTTGATCATGAAATACTACTTGACAGAATGAATGGTTCATATGGCTTTCAAAGTACTGAAATAGCATGGATAAAGTCATTCTTAATGAACAGATATCAAACTGTCACAGCAAATAAATCAAAATCTGCACTAATTAAAACGGGAGTGCCACAAGGCACTGTACTAGGTCCACTTTTATTTATTCTATACACAAAAATATTTGTCATTATTTAATCACGGGTCAATCAATACAATCTCAATTCATCCAGGTCAGGAAATCCATAGTTTATTGTATTTTATCCCTTATAGATTATTTACAGAACACTTGGTTCATCGTTAAAGAAAAGGTACATAGTTCACAATATTATTTATTTATTTTTATTTATACATCTTCTTATACATAATATAAACAAATATAATTGTACACTGGCAGGCTTATTGCCATTAGGCAATTTATTCCAACCAACCGGATTATGGTCACAAGTAATCAATATAATATATTGAAATTACATGATAGCATGGTCCAACAGAGTACAGTGATAACATATTATCACTGTACACTTTTCATTCACTATTGTGAATGAAAAAAATAAAGGGAAAAAAATATATGCAACAACAATGCAAAAAAAAGAAAAATTACAGTGCTGGAAGGATGTAGAGGGTCCTGAGCACCATGTATAATTTATTAACAATTTTACAAGATAAAAGGAAGGTACATGGCATTCAAAAAGCAGTAAGAATGCAATAACAAACTCAGGGACGACAAACCAAACATATACACATAATAAATAGTTAATAGTTAGTTAATTAGTATTCATAAATATCACAGATGAGTTGGATTGATGTTTAGCATCTCGTCAGTAGAGTAAAAAGCATTGTTAACAACATACTTTTTAGCCTCTTTCTTGAAACACAAAGCATCCAGTGATTTCATATTTCCTGCAAGGTTGTTGTATAGTTGTAAGCTCATATAAATAAAACTCCTTGACACCTTGCTTAAATTTATGTCCAGGAGGACGAATCAATTCTTTTTTCTCGTATTGTATTCATGATTATTTGAGTTCAATAGTGTTTTATACAAGTTTCTATGTGCATACAGAAAACATTCGAGGGCATAGTTAAAATACACTGTTCTCTAAAAACTGTTCTGCACGAGTCTCTAGGCAGTGCCCTAAGTGCTCGCTTCTGCAGGACAAACACTACCTGACACTATTCCCATAGTAATATACCATATTACATGGTGGAATGGAAGTTTGCATGGTATACCAACTTGATTGTGTCTTTTACACAGATATCTTTCACTTTTTTAATAGCATATATTACTGAGTTTAGTCTCAGATAATTGGTCTATGTGATTATTCCATCGTAATTTCTTATCGACTGTCACTGCCAAACAAATAGTTTCATCAACCACTCACACTCTTTCAGAAAGGACAGTTGAATTAAATGTCTTAAGCATCTGACTTTCCAAGAAAGAAGCTCACAGCATTTGTTTTTGTCATATTTAAAGCTAAGGAGTTATCGTAAAACCAGTCCTTAAACATTGTTAGTGATTGTAAAGCATTATCCACATTATTTTTTTTTTACCTTTAAGAACTAGTGAAGTATCGTTAGAAAACATTATGATTTTAGAATTCATATTCGTGCAGTTAGGAAAGTCATTAATATATATTAGAAACAAAAGTGGTCCAAGTACAGATCCCTAAGGAACTCCACAGCTTATCGTTGCTGTCTGCGATCTGATATTATTAACTTTAACATATTGCTGGCAGTTTTCTAGATGGGAAAAAAGTATTTTCTGTATCTTTGATCCTGTAACATTCAAGTTTTATAAGTATAGACTCAGAAAGTTGAGATTCTTAAGAGCTCGCGCGATGACATACGTCACCCAAGAATTTCGTAGCTGTACTGCGCAGCTGTAGATGTGCTGTGATGACTATCGCGCTACTGACAGGAAGTATGTTTCATTCATGAGGAATACCGAAGAGAACAGCATTGTAGCGCAGTGCGTTCAGAAATTATTTATCAATTTTACACAGTGGGTGACACATGTCACCCACGTGAGCACACTGTAGTGTTAAACATAAAAAAAACTACATCACATTTAGCATTGATAAGAGAGGTCAATCTCACACTACTAACAAATCGATTATACATAATAATAACTGTAGCTTTTAACATTGCACTTGCAACCCTCTAATAAACTCAGAAAAGACTTGTTCAGTGACAGTAATCATTTATGTCATTTTAGGCAAAAAAGGACATGGTGATGCTACCCCTAATCCTACAGCGAGCACTTCACAACCTGCTACACAGCCACAAGCCACTTCACCTCCGCCCCCTACTGAACAGCCACCTTCCGAAAAAGAACCCCAAATACAAGACAGTGGTGCATCAGTTTCTAAATCTCATTCTAAAAAGGGGAAACAAAAGTTTAAGCCTGTTGATGTAGCTGCTTTAGAAAAACTTAGTATTTCTGAAGATACTAAAACTAAAGATGTCACCACTGAACCAGTTATGTCTCAAACATCTCAAGCTGCAGAAAAAGAAGTCCAATTACAAAGCAGCGGTGATGTCATTTCTACGTCCTCTTCTAAAAAGGGGAAACAAAAGTCAAAGAAAGTTGATTTAGCTGCTCAACCCCAACAACAGCCTCAATCACAACATGTGCAACCTCAACAACAACCTCAACCACAACAGTTACATCTGCAGCAACAGGTGCAACCCCAGCAACAGGTGCAACCCCAGCAACAGGTGCAACCCCAGCAACAGGTGCAACCCCAGCAACAGGTGCAACCCCAGCAACAGGTGCAACCCCAACAACAGCTGCATCCACAGCAACAGCCATATTCCCAACAAATTCATCCACAGCAACAGCTGCACCCCCAACAATTTTATGCACAACAACAGCTGCATCCACAAAAACAGCCGCATCCACAGCAACAGCTACACCCCCAACAATTTTATGCACAACAACAGCTGCATCCACAACAACAGCTGCATCCACAACAACAGCCGCATCCCCAACAAATTCATCCACAGCAACAGCCGCACCCCCAACAATTTTATGTACAGCAACAGCTGCATCCACAACAACAGCCGCATCCCCAACAAATTCATTCACAGTCAAAATCTCAACAATTTCATCCACAACAGCAGCCTCAACAACTTCAACCACTACCACAACCTCAGCTTCAAGGTCAATTACCTCAAGCAATTTCCACTGATAAAAAAAAAACACCTTGGGGTAAAACAAGTCCAGCATCTGAAGGTGTTATACAACCAGCTCAAGTTTTGGAGCCTCAACCACCTGTTGTTAAATCTAAAACATCGGAACCAAAGAAAGCAGTGGGGAAAAAACCCGAGATCAAAGCTGTACCAACTGAAGCTACTCAAAAGCCAACTGGACAAGCAGTTGAACAATATGGATTAAGAATACCTAAAAGAAGTAATCTTGGTCAAAAGCCTGGTCGAAAAATTAAAATTGAAACCAATTATATGCCGTTGACTATTTCACCAAAATACGAAGGGGTAATTAATGTACAATGTATTATATTAGTATTAAACACTTCCTTGCACCCTGCACAAGTAGCTAGTTTACTACTCCCGCGCAGTATCAATAGTATTATGTATTTTCATTAAATATCACTCGGGTTCAATTCCCGGTGGAGACAGTTTTTAATTGTGTTTTCAGTCTGGATCTGTGAGACGATTTATATCGTAAGTCTCTAGAATGTGACAACTTGTTATTGCGATTGCAATCCTGGGGCACCTGTGGAGAACCTTAACCATTTGAAACAAAATGTCGCTTCAGCAATTACATCTTTCCATTCCAGTTGATATTATTGAAGTTAACAAGAATATTCTTTAAATAGAATGAAGTTATTAACGTTTGGTACAATTTTTAGGTCCATTACGATGTCACAATAGATCCAGAAAAACCCAAGAAGTTATTTATGACCATCATACAGCAGTTTATGAAGGAAAATTTCCCCGGACGATTTCCAGCTTATGACGGAGTGAAAAATCTTTATAGTCACGGTGAACTACCCATCGGACCTTCAGGAATATTTACAAATATGGTAATAGTCAAAGGAATTACATCAATACATGATAGCTTTTGTCCTTTGTTACATATATGTATTGCTTGTGTCTCGTCTCCCTGTTTCTCTTATGTGATCTGCCATTTCTCCATCAAACCCTCCACCACCACGCATAACATAGACTGATTTTGAACTAGTTTAAGTAACGACATTGCTGATGATGGACAGTGGAAGTAAAACTATATAATATGAATAGTTAGTCAATAAAAATAATTTATAATGTATTTTGTACAGTTTTTTATATTTCTTGTTGGCTCTCATTAAAACACATATTTTTTTACAAATATCAGAATTTGTAGTAATCTAACCGTCGATTTTTCTTTTTTTTGTTTTTTAAATGAATATGTCCTTGTTAAACAAGTACATATACATCTTCCTACGTTCCCTAAAATAAGCAAATAAATGCTTGTGCTTAAGTGAACGAAATCGGTCGAGGCAGATTTCGAACTCGCGACCACTGGATTACTTAGCCCAGCGCGCTAACCGCTCTGACACCGACCCATCTAAATCTAGATTCGTTCATGAGAATTTATTTCTCTTAATGAATCGAGAGTATTAAGCCTACTTGATCTACCAACATACATACATACCATCATGCTGTTGTTTTCATATTATGGGTAGGAAACAAGCATATCCTTACATACATACATACATGTTTTGTATAGGAAACAAAATATCTTAAAATATTCAATAATTTGAGTTTTTAGTTTGGTATGTATTCTTCAACTATACATACTATCTCATGTGTTACATGCAACTAGTGTTTATTTTTATTCTTGGATATGGTTGTTTCAGGTGAAAGTTCACGAGCCTGACAGGAAGGATCCCTTAAATTTTGAAGTAACAATCAAATTTGCAGCCAGGATCGATTTCACTTCCTTATCAAGGTACGCCAATCAATCTGGGTAGAAAATATAAAATTTGGGATGTCTCAAGGATCAGTTCTGGGGCCCATTCTTTTCATTTTGTACATTGAATGTGGTATATTGATAGCATGCGGTGTATTTTTTTTAGTTTAAGTTCACATTTTATTACAAAACATATAAAAAAAAACAAACATAATAATCCAACTGTGCATACACAAGGCATAGCTTGTATGTGGTTATACCAATTACTTATCATTTATTTATAGGCAGGTAGCCAAGGCTGTCGAATTTTATTATTTGGTTGTAACTATTTGCTATGTCCAATAAAAGTCCAGTCTATTCTTGAAAATATTTACATTTTCAGCATCCAAAACATGTTGGGGCAGTTTATTCCAAGTATTCACCACTCTATTTGAAAGAAAATGTTTTCGAGGATTTGTCGAGAACCTACTTTTCACAAGTTTTAAGCTATGGCCATGCAAATTAGTGTTATTTTTATTGACAAACTTTTTTAACATCTCAATAGAGACGAAGTTGGGATATTGTAAAAGAACCAGGAACTCGAGGCACCTACAGGGCTTACGACCTGTCATCGGCTGGTTTATGTGATCACTTTATGCGCTTGCGCAACGTTCACCAATTATGAAAAAAAATAGTGTTAAGCGTTCCACATTTTTGAAGTATATAAAGTATATTTCAAAATGTGGAACGATTTATGATTTTGAGTGCCATTGTTGCGTGGGGCATGTGTGTGTTTCGTATGATTTTTAATAATTTATTTATTAGTTTAAGGCGGTGTGGTACCACTATAGCGAGTCACCACTATAGCGGGTGTGCACTTATTACCAATTTGGCAGGTGACCAGTGTAGGTCAATTCAATTAGTTAATAGTAACCAGAGGGGTTTACTATATAACGATAGATACCTCAGTTAGGTTCTATGTTTAGACTCCAGAAGGGAATTTTATCCTGAATGAACTCCTTGATGCGACGTGTTGGAAGAGAGGTCACCAGAACAGAATACTGTTCACTAAATAGAGTGCGAACTCTATTTAGTAATATTAAAAACTCCAACAAGTCACAATCAAGTAGGGAGCGTATTTCACGGAGGGTGAAATATCTACAGTTGCTCTAAAAGTAATTTAGACAGGGTAAAGACAGAGAAGAGATAAGAAATAACAAACTGAAATGACAACTTACAAATTTGTATATACATAAGCACAAACACAGAGTTTTTATAAATTAATAATAATAACAATTTCACACGCGAGTAGTACTTTAGCAGGTCGATGTTTTCACTGGGAAGTTTGACAGGTAAAGAGATAATGGGTCATCTGTTGTCTTGTTTATATACCCTATTGTTTTGGTAAATAGGGGTTGTTGTACTGTCACATGGTAAACAATCTTTAGGGGTATGTCAGTATGAAGACTTCATTATTGTTGCATACAAAAGTGAAAGTGTCACCTTTGAAGTCATTACCCTTTCTAATTGTTTTGATTGATTTTTACTTGTGACAGAAATACCATATATTTTATGTAGGTATTCTGCCACAAGTCAAATAAATAGGGAAAACATAGACATGTTTTATACAATTAAAATTTACAATTATTACAAAGGTACCTATATCAATAAAAGTACAAAAATAAATAGACACAGCATTTTGCAAAATAATAATATTTAATATTGGTGAATTTTCTGAAGGAATTTGGATATTTATCAAATTGTGGTTATCTTTTCTCTTATTTATTTCTAAGGCTTCTAAAATATCAAATGTTTTTCATTTTTATTCAGTTCTCTCTACCAAACCAACTATTGAATTATATTTGTATAGGTACATCATATTGAATTATACAGTTTGTTATTGATGATAATTATTTTGTTAATATGATATTGTATGTATGTAGATACATGAAGGAAGGATCATCTCAGCTTGCCCCACAGCAAGCTATTCAGTGTCTGGATGTGATTTTACGTTATGCTCCTCTCTTCCGTTTTATCAAAGTGAGTATTTTGTAAACAATTATATTTATGTATTTTTATCAAACACTTGTTGGGATTTCATACATGAGGAAAATTTTGTAGACCTCAGACAAAGAATGGAATCCATTCATCAGAGAAATGGTTCAACTAATGAGGGACTAATTCAGTCAGTCCTTATTTTTACATATTCTTAACCTCCCGTAAATCTTTCTTACTTACCTTTGAGTTTGTGTGCTTTTCCTTGTTTTTAGCATAAGCTAGAAATCAAGGTGATCAGTGACAGTTCTCTGACGGAAGAAACCCAAAGTCATAGACAAATAATTTACATACATACCATTACGCCATGTCCCTTGCGGGGTATTCAGATAGAACCGAACACCACATTTTTCTATTCTGGCACGCATCCCTCACCTCGTCCACATTCATGCATCGTCTCATACATGTTCGTCTATTGCTCACACTTCTAACATTTTTGTCTTTCAGAATATCGTTCACATGGTCGTGCTATCCCTTTCTTGGGCGTCCCCGACCTTTCATTCCATTTCTTTCCGCTATATATATTTTCTTCGTCAGGCGTTCTTCATTCATTCTCCCCAAGTGGCCAAACCATCTCAATGTGTTAACTTTCATTCTGTTAATTACATATTTCTTCATCTTACATTCTTTCCTTGTATCTTCATTTCGAACTCTGTCATACATCGTTCTGTTACAAATTCTTCTAAGCAATCTCATTTCAACTGCATTTATTCTGCTTTCATTCGTCTTCTGCCATGTCCAGGTTTCACTTTCACATGTCAAGATTGGCACTACGATAGCGTTATGAATGGCAACTTTGGTATTCTTTGATATGTTGCGATCATTTATAATTGGTCTTAGTGCTCCATTCACTCTTGTTTCCTGCCGTAAATCTTCTTTAGTTTTTGGGAAGCATATTTCAACGGAACGGATGGCTCGACAAATCCCTCGAATATTGTTGTACTAAATAAATAAAAAAAAAAAAAATAATTAAAATAAATATTGTTTTGCCAGAGACAAGTCATAAACATCATAGAGCCGACTACGAAATTCAACAGCTTACAATCGCACGGTACTTACCAGTGAAACCTCTATAGTATTGATTGACAACCTTTGGTTAGTAAAAAAGGGTCAAATATTTTATATGGAAATTATGTGTGGGCTGCACTTGGGTCACATATCATTGCAGTATACCTACAATATTTATTTATTTAATATTGCTTCCCGGGCAACTAACAGGTACTATGCCAAATATTAATTTAACATGCACCCAATAACAAGTTGCCACATTATTGAGACTTACGATATTTATCGTCTCACAGATCCAGACTGAAAACACAATTTAAAAACTGTGTCTCCACCGGGAATCGAACCCGGGACCTTTAGCTCAGGAGTCAGATACCTAACCCACTGAACCATGAACATTTGATTGAAGTAGAGACACGTAATATTGCGACTAAATGTGAATCCACATAATATGTTATATTCTACCAAACATAGTAATTATTTGTTGAGTAAACCTTTTTAACTCTTTGTAGTTTTCGGAAGACAAACTCCTAAACAAATCCAACATTTTGATTATATCTATCAGTTTGATTTGCAAATCGCTTGGTACATAAATGATATAGACTGCGAAGGGTTAGTAAAAATCCTTCTATTTACCCCCCTTTGCTCTCTTTCCTACCGTTGTGTATGATATTGTCTGTCGCATGCGTTGCGGCGAGAATATTTTGGGCTGCTGGTTGCATCAGACCTTCCTTAATCTGCTCTTTTGTCATTTCTAAAGCACATGTTTTTTTAACAGGTCGGAAGATCGTTCTTCAGTGAACCAAAGGGGAGAATCGTCAGTTTGGGAGGTGGACTGGATATGTGGTATGGAATTTATCAAAGTGCTATACTTGGATGGAAACCTTTCATAAATATAGACAGTAAGAACTATTTATTTTTATATTGAGGGTATTGTCCTCCTGCAACATTGCTGAGCATGATCGTATTGAGATTACTAATTTTGATAAAATATCACAGGTGTTTTTTTTTATAAATTTTTGTAACAAAAATTTTTTTTTAAAAAAATTTACATTCACGTCAAAATGCTATAAGGTGTCATATTGTCTGCAGGTGAGGTCACACGTTGGTGAACTCTATATCAACTGTATGGCAACCAATGTCAAAATATATTATTCTGAGATAATTTGTGTATTTAAAATGAATTCTAAAGTGTGTAAGTGGTGTGCGGTCCTTCAATGTACAAACACGGTGAAAAAAAACTCTTAGTAAGGTAACTAATAGTTTATATCCAACATGAAAATTAAACAATACGATCTAATTGGTTACGGATGCTATTTTACTGTGGCAATTCCTTATACCTAGACTGCATGGACTAGGTAATAGGTATGCACATATAGTGGACATATTTAACTCTGGTCTGTCTCAGTACAAAGGCGCGTTGCTTAGAGCCCTACGCCCCGTTACCGCCGTCATGCATACATAACGTTTCGTTCCTTATTCATATTAACAATAGGTATGCACATATAGTGGACATATTTAACTCTGGTCTGTCTCAGTACAAAGGCGCGTTGCTTAGAGCCCTACGCCCCGTTACCGCCGTCATGCATACATAACGTTTCGTTCCTTATTCATATTAACAATAGGTATGCACATATTTAACTCTGGTCTGTCTCAGTGCAAAGGCGCGTTGCTTAGAGCCCTACACCCCGCTACCGTCGTCATGCATACATAACGTTTCGTTCCTTATTTATATTAACAATAGGTATGCACATATAGTGGACATATTTAACTCTGGTCTGTCTCAGTACAAAGGGCCGTTGCTTAGAGCCCTACACCCCGCTACCGCCGTCATGCATACATAACGTTTCGTTCCTTATTTATATTAACAATAGGTATGCACATATAGTGGACATATTTAACTCTGGTCTGTCTCAGTACAAAGGGCCGTTGCTTAGAGCCCTACACCCCGCTACCGCCGTCATGCATACATAACGTTTCGTTCCTTATTCATATTAACAATAGGTATGCACATATAGTGGACATATTTAACTCTGGTCTGTCTCAGTACAAAGGGCCGTTGCTTAGAGCCCTACACCCCGCTACCGCCGTCATGCATACATAACGTTTCGTTCCTTATTCATATTATGTATGGAAAAGTTCAGTAATTTGATTTCATGTTATAATGTAAAGAGCTTGAACATAGAACTGATTAGCTTTCCATTAATAATATAAAATTACTTCATATGATATCACGTGTCAAAATTTTCAAAATGCTCTCGCGTTCTAAACAAAATTTATCTGCTTTTATTAAAATATTTCATACAACATAAGCATTCTTCATCATACTGCATTAATAGTTTGTCTATCTTAATATAAAAATATACTATCGTTAGAAAATTTATATTCCTGGTACTAAAATTTAGAATGAAAAAAATATTTCATATAACATAAGCATATTTTACATTATTGAGATTGTCAATATTTGAAGAAGAAAAAATAAACGCTTACTATGGTGTGGAGAGTTTAGTGTTGGCCACAACCCACTCGTTTTTTAATCTTTTTACCTATTTTATTTTTAAAAAATTTTCAGTGATTCTTTCTTACTGTCATAAATAAATGCTTGTGCTATAGGCGAACGAAATCGGTTGAGGCAGGATTCGAACTCGCGACCACTGGATTACTAGCCCAGCGCGCTAACCGCTCTGCCATCATGCCTATTGTTATTTGTATGAAACATTTTTGCCTCAATAAATGTTTCATTATTATTTATAAATAAAATTAAATAAAAGTTAAATATTAGAATCTTGTGTTCTATCTTTAAAAGGAGATTCTCATGTTGAAAAAAACTTTTCTTGTAGAATTTTAACTACATCAGGGGGGCAAGTCTGGTTCACTACGATTCCATTTACATTTCACTTTTTGATTACTCGTTAGCGAGTCTCGTCACACAGGCGAAATCTATTTTACCCGGGTAAATGATTTCCCAATAATTTACTGCCATCTGTGAGCAGATGGCAGTAAATTATTGTTTCGGAAATTCGGTTTGAATGCCATCCAAATTTTAAAGTAAAAAGGGTCATTTTTATGATACGCGAAAATATTTATACACGGTATTTCGTGTAAACCTTTTATAGTCGAATCTAAACTGCGCAGTAATACGTTTGCGCAGCGCTTCACTACCCGCCATTTTATATTATCAGTTACTATGCCAGTACATCCATACGATACTATTATACCAAAGTACATGACGTATATTTTTCGCGCGCGCGTTTTGTTTTAGTGTGAAGGGAATAATTTTGTTTTCATCGAAATGAGGCGAGTGTATTTACAAAACTATTAAATTAAATCATTTATTATACATATATCCATGATTATCTCATATATAAGTATTTTATTTTATACACATTATTAATTACATGTTCAACAACTGTAAATTCCTGTATGTATTTTATTATGGAAAAAATCAAATAAAAACATGTACTGTTTACCTACATACCTATTGCAATTTTTTATTGCTTGAATAATAAATATAGGTACCTATAGATTAAAACTAAAATGTTACTTTACCTAAAAAAATGTCAGAAATCAATAATATATTGATTAAATGAAGTATGCACAAACAAGACAAAAGTAAATTAGCATTAAAATAAGTATGTGCTTCTCACAGAATGATTCGTTTTCAAAATCATTATTGAGTTTATTAAAAAATTACACGCTAGCTTATGTAGGTAAAATTAACTCAAACCGTAAATTCTAAATCAATCCAATTTTATTTTTGACAAATTTATTATATTATTAATACAGTCGAGGCGGAAAAATAACATTATAGAAGATCCGAGAAATGAAGTGACACATTTTATATTTCCCTCCTTATTAAAACCAAAGATAACGAAACATAGAAAAACAATCAATTTTACAAGAGAAACACGCCAGAAACAACAAAAAAGACGTAATATTAAAGTGGTCATTTTGCACACAAATAACCTTTCTGGATCAAAATAAATAATTTTGAACGAAACATTAATGTTTTATTTGTATACTTTCGTAAAAAGTTGATGCACTTTTCTGAAATATATAAAAGATTCGTCATTTTAAACTTTGGCAAATTTGACAGCTCGCAAAACGCGACCTATTTTGCAAGCGAAATCAAAACCCCGATTATCGATGGAATCTTTTCGATTACCCTGAACGGGACTTGCCATGAGGTTTAGAAAATGGAATGATTCCATACCCTGGGTAAATAAACAACCAGACTTGCCCCCCTGGATTATTACACAGGGATCATTTCTTGGACCCATCCTTTTCATTTTGTATATAAAGTTTTGAGAACTGTTCTTCTACTCAAGATAACATTTTACCTTGAGATATAACAATTGAAATCAAATTCAATGGTTTTGTACTGTATGATTTTAGTATTAGAATGTTAATTTTTCAATAGAGACGGACATAATCACCAGTCTGTTCAAAACTACCAAGAAATAAGTTAGATCTTCATAAAATCATGGACCTATTGATCCAAAAAATTATTTGAAAATATTGAAATTGTGTATTTATTTTTAGTTGCCCATAAAGCATTTCCCAAAAGGCAATCAGTTGTTGATCTCTGTAATGAACTGTTAAATTATGATGTTACCCGAGAAAATAAACCTTTACAAAGGCAAGATGTTGAAACTTTGAAGAAATTCATTAAGACTCTAAAGGTAAGATAAATTATAATAAATTATTTTTACCTTTCTCTATGTAGATATGTATTTTATACAATGGAATTCTTATTATTGTTTAATTATTATTATAATAAACATGTATTTTTTTACTTTTTATGTTATATTAATATCACATACAACATTCTGCACTTAATAATTTTAAATTGTCTATACAAATATATTAATTTGAAAACACCCACTAAGGGGTGCTGGCCCCATTTTTAAGAATCATTACCTTAGTGTAAGCCACCCATGTTTTATTTGATCAGGTGGAGTATGAAATTCCCGGTCAATCTTCATCAATGCGAACTTACCGAGTAAATGATGTTGATGAAATTCCCGGTAACATACGTTTCAAGTTGGACAACGGAAAGCAGCTAACTGTTACTGAATATTTTGCTACAGAGAGAAAATACAGGTAAACTACTCATCTTGCATTGTTTGGTCTAATTCTTGTCTCTTGCCAGTTGTGTTATATTTAAATATACATTTGTTTAAAAATTCTATTATATTTCATAAAATACATTATCTTAAATTGTTCCAGGATAAAATATCCTCATTTGCCATGTCTATGGGTTGGAAGCCGAACCAGTGATAGGAAAATATGTTATCCGTGTGAATTGTGTATCGTTGTTCCTGGACAGGTACAGTCTTTCAGTTTGGTTGTAGTTCAGTTAAAATATTATGGACTCAAAAACATATACAATGCTTAGAACATTTACATACATATATCCAGTGTTATATAATTTAATGTCAGTCACATCCAGCATCAAATTACATGTATAGTATGTAAACATTACTTACGTTACTAAATTATATACAATGTTTAGAATTTTTACATGTATAGTATGTAAACATTACTTACATTACTAAATTATATACAATGCTTAGAATGTTTACATATATCGAGTGTAACATGCCCGGGGTGCCTCGGATAATACTTTCAGATGATGTTAAGTCTTTTAATAATAAATTATCTTTGTTGCTAGTTGCTTCTTGGTGCTGACTATCCGTCAGGGGCTTGAAATCAGTATTTTATATATGTAAATAAACTGAAAATAAATTATCTTTCACGCTATTTTGTGCATGTGTCCGGCTCATCTCAATCTATGGAGCGTTAAGTGGATTAAAGAGTCGGGAGCTTGATAAATATCGCCCCTAAGATTCTTCAAAATACTTTCAGAGGTGTCCAACGTATCCGCAGATTTCACTGTTGGTGTGCACTCCTCATATCCATATTTTGGTTTCCCTGTGGTATGACATTAATGGTAGAAATAGAGTGATTGAGATACTTATATCTATAATGACAAGACAAAGTTACCATTCAGAATGAAATTGTAGTACCCAAGGAATGAAAGTGAATCCAATAATGAATGGAAGAAGGGTGACTGGAATAGAATGAGATGAATAAACTGACTAGAGTGAATAGAAAAGTGTGCCACTATCTTCTCTCTGACTAAGCTCAAGTTTGTAGAAAAGCTGTTTATTATTTTTCAGGTGTATATCAGAAAAATGGATGGCCGTCAAACAGCAAATATGATCAAAGAATCAGCAGCGCCAACGGATATACGAAAAAGTAAAATAATGGAAGCTTTTAATAATGTATGCATATTTTAATAATATTTGTGTATTTTAATAATGTATGTATATTCTAATAATGTTTGTATTGTCATATTCAAAATATTTGCCAGTTATCTTGTTGTCAACACCCATAGTTTTGACAATTAATATTATGATGGTGTTTTGAAAAATTATCTTTTTGATTTGTTAAAAATATATTTTGTATTGGAGAGTTCACTTCTCATTTGCTATAAATTTGAATATACTAAAATATATTTCATTTTTAAGCCTTTTCTGTAGTACATATTCCCTCAAGTATAAAAAAGTTTTTCTATCTATTTTTTCAGATGAAATACAATCAAGATCCAACAATGAAGGAATTTGGTTTGAAAGTTGGCGAAAAGTTTGAAGTTATTGATGCACGAGTCATTGATTCTCCAACACTTGAATATAACCAATCTATAGTTAAGCCCAGGTAATATTTATATACTTGTCCATCAATTTGGTTTGAAAATTGGTGAAAAGTTTAAAATTGTTGAGGCACTAGTCATTGATTCTCCAACACTTGAATATAATCAATCTACAGTTAAGCCCAGGTAATATTTATATACTTGTCCATCAAATTGGTTTGAAAGTTGGTGAAAAGTTTAAAGTTGTTGAGGCACTAGTCATTGATTCTCCAACACTTGAGTATAATCAATCTACAGTTAAGCCCAGGTAATATTTATATATTTACTTGTTCATCATTTATTAATCTAATTAATTAACTTTTTTTAACTTTTCTACGGACAATTCTTGGTAGAACTCCATTTCAAATAATAAATAAATTTGGAATGGTAAAATAAAACCAAAGTTTTCAGTTTGAAAATGGTGACTAGATGACCGAAACTTAATAAATGATCATTTATTAATCATCATTTATCAATCATTTATTGTTCATCATTTATAATTCATTGTGAAATTTTATTTATTTATAAAAATATAAATGTGACATCAGTTACTTGATCTATTAATCTTTTTAAGGGACGGCCAATGGAGAGCAAATCGCTTTAAAATGACTTGTGCTCTAGATAATTGGATGATAGTGGCTCTCTGCCGAGTCAACCCATCAGATGTAGATTCCATGGCTCGAATGGTAATTGTATTTCCTATATTAGATTATTACCTAGCGCGTTTATGCAATATAAATTTTTTTTTAATATGGTTAATATTTTGCTTCACATAGTTTTTTTTTAATTTACTGTTTTGTATTATTGTTTAGTTTTATGTATATGATTGTTTTTATTCTTGTGTATTTTTTTCTTATTTATGTACATATGTAAAAGGCAATTGATGCCGTAAATAAATAACCCCTTCCTATATTTCACATTATAAAGTACTCTATGGTTTGTGTTCCTTAAACCCAAAGCACTCTCTCCAAAAGATGAACTAACCATTAAAACTTGCTATAAACTATTATCAGGAAATAATGTTTCATTGTTTATTTCAGCTGATTAAGAATGGCTCACAATGTGGAATGAATATCTCTTATCCTCAACTCTCCAACATCCGTCTACAAGATCTTGATAAAACATTGAGAGATGCAGCAACAAATAAATCACAGCTGACAATGGTTATTATAGATGAATGGGGGGGAAATAATTATGCAAAGGTTGGTAATATACCATACAACAGCAAGGGGAGATGCAAAGGGGACCTTCAGTTGGGTATGCCCAGCAAAAATTACATCCTCTGTTTAGTCAGATTTTTTTTAACTAGCATGTGCTTGGCCTCTTGTCCTCAAAATGCGTAAAAAAACGTTTGTATCTACTGGGTGCATCTGCTAGTTGATAGTAAGAACGCAAATTGTATACCAGTTGAGAAAATTTTAATTTTAAATTGTGCTGTTGTATTAGGATGGGTCATAAAATTAAAGATTATTTTTTCTTGTTGACAATTGACTTTTATTACATCACCAGTCTGACCGGAAGTCCAGTCCATAGACAAACCTTATAGTCTATATCTTAAACAATAAACATTATAGAACCATAGACCATTACATCTCCCTTTTTTTTATAAATCAAGTCGGTCTGGTGGTTTTACCAATCTTCCAGACCTAGTTACATAAAAATCATCAGTAGCATCTTGGATTTCTTCCACCCGTCCATCGTCCTCCACATGACCCGAAGAAGAAAATGATGACACGTCGAAAGAATCCATGTCCAAGTAACCAGACCTTGCCCGCAGATGAACTCTATTACGCCGAATTAACTCTAACTCTATTATTAATGTGATGATATTTATCTAGAAATGTTAGGGTTATATTGTTTAACTAGTTGATAAACTGGAGAGAAAGGAAACATATTTATATTTATAGACTAAATTAGAATTGATTTGTGATCTTGGGACATTATTTAACACTAATAATAGATTAATGTGTTGACTGACAATTGAAATGTTATTTATTTAATAAGATTGCTATTTATTATTGGTAGGTGAAGCAAGCTGCAGAAATAAAGTTTGGTGTATTAACGCAGTGTATTAAGAAGGTGACAGTTGAAAGGAAAATGAACGATAGCACAGCGCAACAATTACTGCTGAAGATAAACGCTAAACTGAACCAAATGAATCATTCAATTGCTTCTATTTGTAAACCACCATGTTTAAAGAGACCCTGTATGATCATCGGAGCCGACGTAACACATCCAGCTCCGGGACAGGTATAATATTATTGTATAATTGTTTCCACTATCATTGAAAATAGTTCACCACCCATATTGAATGTAGTGCCTCATTAGGTGAGACGAGACTATGCCGTGATAAAACAAAACAAATACATTAATTTTATACCAAAACAAATATTATGTACTAATGTTTCTCTTGTAACTGGAGGAGAGCGGTGGAGGACAGGAACGGCTGGAGATGGATTCTGGAGGAGGCCAGGGCCCCGGGCCCCACATGGTTGTAGCGTCAATGATGATGAATGTTTCTCTTGATAGAAATCTAAGTATTTCCAATTTAGCTAGGGAGCAAGTTTTATCAGTTTTATTAACTCTCAATGCATTGCTAACATGGCTTTTATACCAAACCACTTATCTCATATGCGATATCATTACATGAAAGAAATATCCTTCAGATTTTATTGAAGGTAAGAATGCATAGAGTTACAATGCTCCTCCAATTTTCCTTGTAAAAATTATGTTTTTTTTCCTTTCATGTAAATGTACACACTATGTTATATTATATCTGTAAACAGAAAAATTACAAATCTTGTCCGGGAAACCTTGCAAATATAGAAACAGTTTAATTTGTTTGACAGGCTGAATGTTTCCGTGGATAAAGGGCTAGTCAACCCAGTCATACTGTCAAAAGGAATAAAATGTATATGTAGAACTAAAAAACATTGTGAATGGAGTTCTACATCATAAATACTGTCAACATCGACAAACATGTAAATAAGTTACGAGTTCCATAATGTCTAAATAATTTAGTATGTAAAACCTCAAATTTACATTTTCATACTTTTCTGAGATGTTAAATTAACCACTCTTGATTATACCTGTTTTGTGAGAAAGAGTCAGCGCACAGCTAAATTAGTATGTAAACAAATATACATACATACCATCATGCCATGTCCCTCGCGGGGTAAGCAGAGAAAACTGAACTGCCAACAGATCTTCCATACGTCTGCATACATCAAATATCGCACTATTACAGTACTCAATTTCAGACCCTTGCTTTCGTCCTTAAGAGCTCTTATGCAGAAATCAATGTACAGGTTGAAGAGCAATGGAGACAGCACGCACTCGCCATTATTTATAGAGAACCACATTGTCACTGTGTCATTAACAACACATGCTTCGCTGTTCTCATACAATGACGAGATTGCGCGTATCACCTTGCTCTTCACTCCATACACCGCTAGTATATCCCATAATTTTTCTCTAACTACTTTATCATAAGCCTTTTCTAGGTTTATAAAGGCACAAAAAGTTTTCTGTTTTTTATCCAGAACCTTTTCTATGACCGTACGCAGAGAAAAAAATTGGTGTATACATCCTCTGCCGCCCAAAAATGCACCTTGGACATCCCATATCTTGCTTTCTGTAATCTTTCGCACTCTTTGATCCAGAATCCTTGGATACATCTTACCAAATGAGCTTAATTATGGCTCTATAGTTTTTGCAGTCAAGCTTCGAGCCTTTACCTTTATATACAAAGGTATCACGACTACATTTCTCCAGTCCGAAGGAGTGCATCCTTCTTCCCAACACATGTTGAAAAGAGAGTGGCACCACTCCAACGTCTGCTCGCTGCCATATTTTATAAGTTCAGCTGATATACTATCATACCCGGCAGCTTTTCCCACTTTTGCATGTTTCACTGCTTCAAGCACTTTGTCTTGCGTAATTTCATCATTTTCATCTTCACTTACCTGCCATGCTCTCCGATTCGTACCCCTGCTTATACTGCTGTCATACAGCTCCTTGGAAATATTCTTTCCATAGTTCTTTCAATCCCTCTTCATCCATAATTATTTTTCTATCTTTATCATTAATCCCTTGCGACGCTTTCATGTTTCATTTTTCCTTTTTGCTACGCCTTTCTAGGACATTTTCATGTTTCCTGGAAAGTCGTTGCTATTTTCAGGCTTTCTCTTTCTTTTATACCATCTTTTTCTCTTTTTACGGTGCTTTTACTACTTTCTGGCTGTGGTATTGCTAAAAGAGGAGGAAAGAAAGGCAATGCATGGTGGAATGAGGGAGTTAAGTTACCTATGGGTGAAAAGAAAAAAGCATGGATGACTTTAGTAGCTGCGAAAGGATCTGATAGTAAAGAAAAGGCAAAAGAGAACTATAAAGCATGCAAGAAAGTAGTAAACCTTCTTTGCTGTCTTACATACAATCTCTTTCAGGGTCGTCCGTACTTCCTCAATGTTTTCACTTCTGTGTATTGCTCTAAGAAGTTCATTTCCGGTTTCTTTTGCATATTGGTTTCTTACACTTTCATTGGTTCTCGCAGCCTTTCTACTTTGGTTCGCTTCGGTGGGTTTTAGAGCGCCAACGGGAGAAAAAAACAATTCTTAATATCACCAAGTAGTGATCTATCTCCAGCTCTGTGCCTATGTACACTAGTGTCCACTGTCGATATCCTCAGTGCGGTGTCAACACATACATAATCTATTATCGAACTTTCATTCCCTCTTTGCCATGTATACTTATAAACTCTTTTGTGGCTGAATACTGAATTTGCTTTAAATAAATTCCCTTCCGTGCATATTTCCAGTAGTCTCTTTCCATTGTCATTCACTCTAATATCGCCGTGGGGTCCAAGGACAGAGTCATAATCTTTCTATGGACACCCACCCATCCGTTTAGATCTCCAGCCAGAATCACTCTCATTATCCCTTTTTTCGTTCATTATTTCAGTCACACTGTTCCAAAAATCATCCATTTCTCTTTCACTGTCGAAGTTCCCAGGTGCATAACCTACTATTAGGAATACATTTGTAATTCTGATCTTCAGCCTTATTAACTTCAGTCTAGACCTCTCAAGCTTGTACTCTTTCATACATTTCCCTAATCCGTTTCATTAGAATCGCACCGACTCCTTTGCATGCATATTCGTCATTCTACACTCCCGACCACAGCTCTATCATACCATCATTCCTAACGTTCGTTCCTCTATCTTTCTTTTTTGTCTCACTTACACACAACACATCTATTTCTTTACCTCTCATTATATCACACATTTCATTCATCTTTCTATCCATACCTCCTCTAATATTCCAGCTTTCTGTTAGATGACGAGTGGCGGGCTGCATCGATGTTTTCCCGGAGGAGTCCAGGAAGTTTCCTTTATTTTACTTATACATACATCTATCTGAACTCGGAGAAATAAAAACAATTTTTGCACATCAATACAAGATCGAAATCCACACCCGAGTGACATTTGGGCACACCAGTCAAATGTTTTATTTCAATTTTATAAATGGTCAAATAAAGTTATGTTTAATGTTATGCGAGTGCTGCTAGTTATGCAATGATGCTATTTGTGTGTACAGACAAAACTATAATGAAATAATTTACATGAAAGGGAAACATAATGGACATACTGTTGTCAATTTAAAATTGTACTTTCATACATTGTATAAAACTGAAAAGCATTAAATAAGTGGGTGATTAGGAATAGCTACGCAGTCAAAGCATATCCTTAAGCTTATTATTATGGGAAATGAATATGTTTTTAGGGTGGAGAGCCAAGTGTAGCTGCTGTAGTTGCTTCACACTGTCCATCTGCCTTCAAATATAACATCACTATAAGACTTCAACCACCAAGGGTAAGTTTCAAAATCTCTACTGCACAAAAAACACAAACACATGTATGCTTATTTACATTCAATTATTTTATTAATGTTTTATGAAACAATGTCAGTGGTTGACATCGTAGTTTGGTCGGGTTAGACTGTATGTCAGATCGGCCAATACCAAATCATTGTAATATGCGCACTTGCATACATCTCAATACTGACTAAGAGCCTGACCAAACTATTGGCCAATTAAAAAAAATCTGTTGTATGCGAGTGCCCTAATTGTTTGTTTTTCTTGAGGTTAGTAAATTGACATTTTACTGTTGTAATTTTGATAAGGCAAGACCATAGAGTAAGGAATATATACAAAGCTGACATAAACTAAGATTTTAGGCCAGGGGATTATAAGTGGCATGAGCAATACTCCAAACATATTCAGTATTTAAACTGTTCTGTATTTCAACAATATGCAATAACAAAAGTATGCACTAGGCTGGTCACCCAAACCTGAAACATCTAATCTAATGGCAAGATTTAAAAAGTATTTTTGAAAATAAAAATGCAGTGCATAAAGCACAGTAATATTATACAGCCACTGTTCTAATTATAATGCTTATAACAATAGTATTGGTGGAAGTTTGAATGTATTTGTAAATGTCAAATGTGAAATATAATCATGAAAATATTATTTAAATTACAAATGTGTATGAAATTTAATGCCATAACTGTTTTCTTTTCCTTTGTACCTCAATTTTAAGAAACTTTTATAGCACTATAGTATAATAGATGATGTGTTCAACTTGATGGATAAAATGAGAATGGTGGCTGTTTAAATTTTCATTTATACCATGAACCATGTGATATCCTGTATGTATGTATGTACCATGTGATATCCTGCCACCAAATATTGGTGGCAGGATGTGTACCAGAAAATAGTGTTTATTTCAAACCTATTAGTGTTATCCGTGTGTACCCCATTTCCTCCCTTCTCAAATCAACCACTTCTTTGTCTCTATTGTGATACCACAATAATATTACTTCTGTTAAATTAAATGTAAATTATTTTTCTATATTTTTAGGCAGAAATAATAGAAGACTTAAGAGCAATGATTAAAGAACAGTTAATGTATTTCTATCTAAAAACAAAGATGAAACCCCTTCATTTGATCATGTACAGAGACGGTGTGTCAGAAGGACAATTTGAAATGGTAAGTTTATACTTTTTATAAAATGCTACATATGCTATAAATAAAATACTTTTTATAGCATATGATAATTTTGACGGTGTCCCTGGAACCATCTTGCTGTCATAAAACAGCTTTCTATAAATTTATATTATTATGAATTGAAGTGGGTTGACCCGTGATTTTGAAATAATTTCCAAGTATATTTATTTAATTATAATTACCACAAGTAATGCTGAATTTGATGTTAACCAGGTTCTGAACAGTGAACTGATGGCGATAAGAGCTGCTTGCACAGATTTGCAAGCAGACTATAAACCCCATATATCATTCTTTGTTGTACAGAAGCGTCATCATACAAGGTATGTCATTGTTTATAATCATATTTCTCTAATATAATTTCCTTTTTATTATTGTCCTTACTCTTTGCCAAAAATAATCTTAGATAGTAGATGAAAATTGAAAAAAAAATTTTTAGGCTTGATTCAGGAAAATTAAAAGTAACAATTTCAGTGGGTCAGTGGCAGAAAGGTTAGTACGCTGGAATGGTAATCTAGTAGTTGCGAGTTCAAATTCTGCCTCAACGGTTTCCTTTCACCTACAGCCAAAAATTTATGCTTAATTTAGAGAATGTACAAAAGATATGTAGTCTACATATATTCAATCAAAATGAGATTAAAAAAAATACTGTTTACGTTGTAAAAATATACCCCTCCATAGATAAAGCAATTACTTGGTCGTAATTGTCTTGATTGAGTTAAATATACAAATTTGTTTAAGAAAACATTTTCTAACTTATTAACATTGAACTTTCTGTTTATTTTCCAACAGATTTTTCCCAACTGTTCCTAGTGATGGTGACAGAAATAAGAATGTACCACCTGGAACTTGTGTCGACACAACAATAACACATCCAACAGAAATTGACTTTTATTTGGTAATTTTATTAATATCATTATTTTATACTTTACAATGTAAAAATAAATATCATCTCACATAACATGTTTATTTAACAAAGTATTTGTACTATGCTAAGATACAAAAGAGAAAGGCAATGGTGGTTTCACTGGGTTCACATATCCAGGCCCACGAGCACATGCAACCAGAGTACCAGCCAGAATATGCAAGCCACATTGGCTTGCATCCATGCACGCGGGCTTAAGAAGCCCCTTCATGACTCGATTCACGCAGTGTGATCATATTATTCGTTTTTATAATTAAAATAACCTTCATTCTAGTAATAAAAAATTTCCATGAATTCAGCACTCACACTCAAATGAGATTTTAATAATAATACCTACCCTTTATATTAGTTAATAATCCTAGCAATACTCGTGTGAAGCTAAATAAACCTTAATTCTTTTAACCTCCAAAAATATACACCATCATGGCATTCCTACGACATACCAGCCTCATTACTAGTCGCACTACATTCAGAATGAGTTGAGTGGTGAATCTCATTTCTGAATTATGTGAGATGTTATTATTATTGCCTGTTGTATTTTCCATTGAACATGAACAATGATAATGGAATGGAGTGGAAGCAGTATATTCCAAGTCAGTGTCTCACAAGAAAAGTTTGTTTTTCAGTTGTCACATGCCTCAATACGTGGAACGGCTCGTCCTACTCGATATCACTGTCTGTGGGATGATGCTAATATGTCAGAAACAGAAATAGAAGAACTGTCTTATTATCTGTGTTACCTCTATACTCGATGCAATCGTTCTGTATCTTATCCAGCCCCAACATACTACGCTCACCTCGCTGCTGCTAGAGCCAAAGTATTTACTGAAGGGTAAATATTATACATTTATATTTCTTATGTTATTTTTCAATCAAATAAGGTACAATACTGAATTTTCTTTGTTACATATATATCCTGATTCAATATTTATACAACCAAACCTACTTTCTTCTTTATTTTTGTATACATTTTTTACACTGCGTAAAAAAGACACTATGTATTTTTTATTTGCAATACTGTATGTACATTATCAAATAAATGAAATTGGATTAATTTGCTACAATTGTTATAATACATTTGCAATAATGTTAAAGTCACATACATTTCACCACCACTATTAGTATATGATATTCCATGAAATTGCTTAGAAGACTTTGCAATGAAACAGTATAATTTTATTTTGTATCACTTCTTTGGCAACTAACAGATAGTTCAACACAAGTTATGGAGAATTATGATAATAATTCATTATAATTTGGATAATTTATATAACACCGTTTTGGTGAATATCTCACCTCAAGGGTGAGGGCAAATTAAGATTACTTACTTACTTCTTACTTCCGATGGCCATACAACTCCGGTAGAGCTTTAGCCTCCTGAACAATAGCTTTCCAAGCCTTCCTGTCAGTTGCAGTGGACTCCCAGTCATCACAAGCATTCAGCACGTTCAGATCTCGGGTAACATTGTCCATCAATCTCTGCCTTGGTCTTCCCAGGGGTCTCTTGCCCACAGGGTTATTTTGCAGAATACATTTTGTGGCTCTTTCTTCCACTGATCTGACAACATGTCCAATCCAAGCTAATCTTCTGGACCTGATTTCGCTGGTGATTAAAGGTTGTCCTGTCAATGCACGAATTTCCTCATTACTTCGTGGTCTCCAGGTACCTGCCGCAATTCCTGGTCTTGGGCCTAATATTTTACTTGTACTTATATTTATTTATCTAATATTTACTTATCCTGTTTTCAAGTGAAAAATTAAGATTAAAATAGAAAAAAATATTTTCTGAGAATTGAGACTATCTATTGTATTTAATCATTCACTTTTTAGTCTTTGACATGTCAGTATATTCTCTTTTGATACGATTAAAAAAGTCAAAATTGTGAGTAAAAAGTTAACATAGCGAGGTTGAACTAACCTCATCTATAATTCAAACGTATGCGTTTAAATTGTTAAATATTAAAAACTGTGCAGCAATCAATTTAATTGAATTAAACGAGGAATTAAAATTGAAATAATTGTGACTATTAGTAAAGTGACAGTGTTCATAAGGTCTAATTTTGAAAAATAAAGTCAGTGCGTGACCCCAATTGGTCAAGCGATCGGGCGGGTCGGGGCCATTGCGGCTAGCCGCTAACTCCGACACGAGACACCAATACAACTGCAACAACTAACCAGGGCTGCATAAATGACTGGCCCGCACATATCTTATTTATCAGTGTTGATTTTGAAAATGTACTAAATAACCCACCCGCCACGGACGGGCGGGTGAAACACAATTATGGATACTACAATGAATATTATTAATAATATAAAAAGCAATCTAAATAAATTAACAACAGCGAAGGATTCAAAAACAAAATTATGTTTGGAACAACTAATAACCACCCTTGAAGATAGAATAAACAAAGATAAGTTGATATTACAAGATAGAATCATTGAACTACAAGAAACAATAATTGCAAATAGTCTACATTATTCAAGCAAACTGGAACAAGTTATTGATAATCAAAAAACTTACTCCCAAGTTATCTCCACAATAGAAACCAAAGAAAATGAGATACCACTAAAAAAACACTCACTTATATTATCATCAAAAACTATCAAGGCGATAGAAATAAGAAAGGAAATCGAAAAGAAGATTGATCCTACAAGGTTGAAGATCGGTATTTCTGAAATTAAACAAACTAGTGATGAAAAAATGATAATATCGTGCCCAAAAAAAGAAGATTCAATAAAACTACTTAATGAAATTAACAAGGTAATAAGTAATAGTATCAATGCTGAGGAATTGAAAAAGAAGAAGCCGTTCCTAATCTTAAAACGATTACAATGTCATCTAACTGAAGAAGAAATAATAAAAGGAATTATCTACCAAAATGAAGAAATGAGCAACGCCCCTGAAGAAGATTTCAAATTAATAAAAGAGATAAGATTTAAAAGCAGGGATGGGAAAGATCAGGACACAACAAACTCTAACTATATTATTCAAACAACTGGAACATGGAGGAAGATTCTAATTAACAAAGGAAAAATAAATTTGAAATATCAAAGAATCGTTATTGAAGACTGCAATCCCCTAACACAATACTATCACTGTTTAAAGTTTGGACACACAGCGCAGCGATGCCTGAACAGGACACTACCGCCAACGTGCCCCCACTGCACAAAGGATCACATTCTGGATAAGTGCCCCAATATTAAATCTGAAGCAATTTGCAATAACTGTTGTATTCAAAACGAACGTTTTAAAAAAAACTTAGAAACTAATCACAGAGCAAATTATCAACATTGCACGTATTGCCAAAAAATGTTGCAAAACGCCAAAGAACGCATTGAATATGACTAATCGTGTTTTATCACATCTTTCTGAATTTATGATAAATGGATGATTTTATATGTAATGCCATAGATCAAAAAATAAACATAGACGAACGTGTATACAGTTCTATTGATCATTCAAATCTAATGCAAACAAACCCTGATAGTGGATTTACATTATATCACATGAATATTCGTAGCATAGAAAAAAACTTCGACGAATTTCTAATTTCAATAAAAACACTGCATCATCTACCGGACTGTATAGTCCTGACAGAGACGCATTCTGCGGGCGAAGTGAACTACCACATTCCTGAATACACATACCATGCAACAAAAACCAAGTTAAACAAAAACAGTGGCGTATCAATATTTGTGTCAAACCGATATAGTGTAATTGAAGTCAAGGAGGTTAACCAAGTGAGTCACGTTAATATATTGAATATTATAATTAAGTGTAACAATATAAAATTTTGCATTTTCGGTGTATATCGTACCCATACATCAGTAATATACCACTTTGTGGATGAATTTAAAAAAATACTATCAAATTCAAAAAATATAAAAAATATTATTGTTGGAGACATAAATTTAAATATAATGAATGAGCACCCCTGCAATGATACAGAAATATACCTCAATATGCTCGCGGAACTTAATTATCTGTCCTGTATAAATTCATTTACCAGAAATATTCATGGTCAACGTCCATCATGCATAGACCATATACTTACAGATATTCCCGACTTACAAAACATAACAACTGCAGTTATTCATACATCTATCACAGATCATTTTTCTTGTATTTTTAATTATAAGTTTAACAAACCAGACTTGTCTAAACCAGTGAAAAACAATATTCACAAAAAATATTTACATCTACCTACACTGAAAGACAAATTAGAAGCCGAACATTGGCCTGATATATATATATATATATATATATATATATATATATATATATATATATATATATATATATATATATATCAATGTAATGAAGTAGATGAGTGTTGTACAATTTTCGAAAGCAAAATGTCTTTGTTTATTGACGATTCATCATATTATGTAAAATCGATAGTAAAACATTCCAAATTGAAACCGATTAAACCATGGATTACTCACGGCTTATAGTGTCAGTACGACACAAAGAAGAACTGTATAGATTAACAACGCAACAACCAAATAATGAAAATTTAAAAAGACATTTTAAGGCGTACAAAAACAAACTAGCATACCTAATAAAAAATACGAAAGAGAACTTTTATAAGCAAAAATTGGAAATGGTAGAAAACAATAGCAAAAGAATATGGACTATTATCAATGAGATAATCGATAAAAGAAATATCAAGAATAACACAATAAATACAATTAGCCATGACAACATAAAGATATGCTGTAAAGATAATCCTTCTCTTGCAGCCAATGTATTCAACCATCATTTTGCTAATGTAGGAAAAAATCTTGCTAGTCTAATCCATTCACAAAATACGGAACATGAACTAAATTCCAATACCGAGAATAAAAATAAAATTAATAAATTTCAACCGACCACGAGAGACGAAATCGAAAATACTATCACTAACTTGAAGGGAGGTTCTGCCCCAGGATTTGATGGATTGACCGTCGAGACGCTAAAATATGTAAATAAACAAATTTCCAAACCAATAGCTCATATCCTGAATATCAGTTTTCAGAGTGGAATATTTCCAACAAATTATAAAAAATCACTAATAACTCTGATATTCAAATCGGGCAATCCTGAAGAAATATCAAATTACCGACCCATATCAATCATCTCAAACCTTGCCAAAATTTTTGAAAAAATAGTTAAAAAGCGTATGACTCAGTTCATCAAATGCAACAATATAATTCATGAAAATCAATTCGGCTTTATGGAAAATAGAAGTACACAAGATGCAATTGCAAAATTAACAAGTATTATACAACGTTCATTAGATAAACAGTCAAAATGTATCGGGATTTTTATAGATTTAAAAAAGGCATTTGATAGTATCTCACATGTGAAGCTGATATCTAGATTAAAAAGTGTTGGTATAAATGATAAAGCACTTGAGTGGATTGCAAGCTATCTACACCAACGTCCACAACTAGTGAAGATAAATGATGTCTGCAGTAGAGTGGAAACAAGCTGTTTTGGTATCCCACAAGGTACAGTGCTGGGCCCTCTATTATTTATTGTCTATGTCAATGATATATTTAAACAGCAGTTAAATGGAAAAATAATATCCTATGCTGATGACACAGTTAGTAATTGAGGGGGGTGCATGGAATACGGTTTGTGAACTAGCGAATGCCGACATCAATATGTTAAAAAACTGGTTTGATATGAATCTTCTATCATTAAATACCGAAAAAACACACTTTATCCCATTCTCTATTAATAAACTGAAAACAGATCTGGATTTGAAAATAACCATACATCATAATAATTGCAACACCAGCAACTGCCGCGAAATTTGCTCAACACTACGACCAACCTCAAAGATAAAATACCTCGGTATTATTATTGACCAAAACATGAAATGGAAAGCGCATTTAGGTGACTTAGTTAAACGAATAAGGAAATGTATTTATATTTTCATAAGACTAAGAAATATATTAAATTTAAAAAACCTAAAAAACATCTATTATGCGACGGTCCATTCCTTGCTTATTTATGGAATCGTTGGTTGGGGAGGAGCATATGACAATATTTTAAACCAAGTTAGAGTTGTACAAAAATTAATCATAAAGGTTATACTTAAGAAAACACGCACTTTCCCCACTACAACACTATTTGACATGTTCAAAGTACCCAAAGTAGATAATATTTATAAAAAAGTGTCTATTTTGCAAATTTTCAAAGATAATGTTATACAAAAAATTGAAAAAAATAAGTCTCTGCGATTCCAAAATGATTTTAAAATACCCAAATGTAATACAGGACAATTACAAAACAACTACATTTATTTGGGAATAAAATTTTTCAATTGCCTCCCAAATGAATTAAAGCAGATAAAAGAATTTAAAAAATTTAAACATAAATTAAAATTGCACTTAACTTTCTAAAAAAGTAGTTTTCGATTTTGATGTTTCAATTTCCAGTATTTTCTTTTTTTATTTTTGAATATGTGTTTTGCTATATTTGAATCGTCTATAATTCTATATTACTCATTTTTCAATTATTTTCATGTTTTTCTTTTTTTTTGTTTGAATATGTATTCTGATATGTTTTCTCATTTGAGTATTCTTCTTTTTCATTTATTTTCAACCTTTTTATGATGTTTATTTGATTTTTTTTTGTTCATGTATGATTTGATTTAATTACTTTTACTTTTATGTTGACTTTGCTTTGTATTCATATTTTTTATTTTGTTATAAGTGCTTCCCTCATCAAGCACAAGATTGTAATCTTTTTGATGAGGTACTGCAGGGAAAAATATGTAAGAATATTATTACTAGTGAATTTATATATTGATTTGTATTATAAAATATATTAAAAAAAAAAAAAAATGAATTTTTGATTATTCTCACTTTATAATTATTTTTGTGTTTTCAGAAGTAGTATTGATGTGGACAATTTAAAGTTGCATAAACAGCTGCTTGATGTCAAAAAAGAAGTCATCAAAGAAAATCCAATGTTCTTTGTATAATTTTATTTTACTATCCAATTATGTTTTATAATCATAAGTTATATTTTTTTTCTACAATCTTATTTAAAATTAGCGAGTGTGAGATTCAATATACAGAGAGAGGAGGGAGGGGATATTCAACAAGAATAGACCGATGACAGACTAAATCTTCCATTGTATTGTAAAATATTCTAAGTGTTGTAAGTATTTGAGTCCACAAATTTCGAAATGTTTCAAAGTCAATGTTACTTTTATGTCTTATTAAATATAACAATATTCCTGAATATAAGCATGTATACAATATTTTATGATCTCTATTATATTTAAAAATAATGTTCCTTTCCTTTTAGTTAAAACATTATAAATTTCAATAAAATTGATCACTTATTTCTATAAATAAAATATTTATAAAAATAAATAAAAACACACAGTTTTAATCCACAAAAGAGTATGACTTTAATGAGCCTGAGAGCTTTCGCCGAACGCAGCCGGCATCCTCAGAGGCAGAAATCAAACTCTGCCTCTGAGGATGCCGGCTGTGTTCGGCGAAAGCGCTCAGGCTCATTAAAGTCATACTCTTTTGTGGATTAAAACTGTGTGTTTTTATTTAGTTTTATAAATATTTTATTTATAACTATGAACTTCCACTGTGTTAACGAAAAAACTTTGAAATTATTACTTATTTCTATATTGGCTTCCTCAATTCTTAGTATTCATTCATAATACAAAAATAATCTTTTCTTTGTACCTACATTAACAATTGTTATTTATTCTCTGTATCGGATGGTCCAAAAAGTTGTTCTCATTATTTTATTAATACTTAACCAAATAATTTCAGGATTATGCATAATAAACTCAATAATTACTTTATTAATGTTATTTTTCATAAATAAAATTATCATGTTGTAAATAAATTTACTCAATCTATCTATGAAAGAATTTAAAACAATGGAATGAAATTATTTATACAAATGATGTCTTGAATCACTGTTTTCAATAAGATTTTTGCTTTTACTTTTTCTTTTAAATGACTTATGAAATGATGGTATACTTATCGAATTTGCTTTTTTTTTTCTCTTTTACAATTATATTTTTTATAGAATATTTTTTTTTCAAATGTAGATAGTTATCATGAATGTATTATATTCAAAATAAACTTATTGACTATGAATGAATTTGCCTTATTTTATATCACTTTACTTAAATTTTAATGTAAGTCCGCTTATTATTCAAATTTTGTAATCCCATGTATAATGACCGCCTGGAAGTAGATACTGTTGTGGTTGAGTGCATCAAAAAAGTCGCCACGTGGATGTCTCATAATAAGCTAAAATTAAACCCAACAAAAACAGAGTTTATGTGGGTAGCTTCACCACCTCATTTGAAAGTACTCCTATTCATACATCAACGGAGAAAAACTCGTGCCATCTGCAAGTCTCAAATTCTTGGGTGTACACTTAGACAATAAGTTGTCACTTGATCTGCAAATTTCTAAAACGGTCAGTTCATGTTTTTTCCTATTAAAACAACTGAAAAACATTCGTCGAAGCTTGCCCAAGAATGAGACAAAAACACTTATAAATGTATGTCATTTCTCTGCTATTTATGGTGTAAAAAAATGATGTCATATAACAAATTAAATTTAAAGATATAACTTTGTATTAACCACGTTTTTTGGTTGAAACGATGCGACCGGTTTCGGAACTAACCGTTCCCTCATCAGGCTAACTTTCAACTGAAACAGAATGTGACGACGTGCTTACAAGAAATCTATGGGGGCGGAGGTAGAGGTAGGGTGGGGGTACTTAGGGTTGGGTCTTGTGCAGGGTGGGTCCGATTGGCTGAAGGATTAGAAGTAAAAGGAAACATATTTGATAATGGACTGAAAGATAAATTTAACTGATTGTTTATTATGTTCTGTTTTGAATTAATACACTTTTTAATTTCTAGCGACTCTAAATTATCAAGACGGAGACCTACTTTGTTGACGTGTAAAATTTTTGTTCCCGATTGCATATTAAATTGATGATCATTAAGTACTAAGTGTTCTGCGAATTCCGAAAAATTATCATTGTTTATACATCTAATATGTTCTTTTACTCTAGTCTCAAATTTCCGTCCTGTTTTTCCTATGTAGACTGCAGAGCAGTCTCCACATGTCAGTTGGTATACGCCGGAATTTTCCATTTTATTATCTTTATCTTTGGAATTCATTAAACTTTTTCCAATATTATTGTCAGTGTAAAATGCCGGTCTTATGTCTTTTGGTAAGAAATTTGAGACTAATTGGGATAAATTATTGACAAACAATATGCGTCTCCAACTATATTCATCTTTTTTGATATTTGTATTATAACTATGTAGGTATCTATTGACGTTAATATTTTTTATTTTTTTATTTAAAATAGAGTCTATCAATTTACTGTTATAACCATTATTGTATGCAATCTGTTTTATTGTATTTAGTTCTTTATTAAAATTATTTGATGATAGTGGTATATTTAGTAATCTATGGACCATGGAATGATAAGCGGAATGTTTATGGGATGCTGGATGGTTGGATGTATTGTGGATAGTTGTATCTGTATAGGTCAGTTTACGATATATATCAAATTCAATTTTATTATTTACTATTGTCAATTTTAAATCTAAAAAATTAAGTGTTTTTTCCTTTTCTATTTCCAATGTGAACTGAATCTTAGGGAATTTTAAATCTAAAAAATTAAGTGTTTTTTCCTTTTCTATTTCCAATGTGAACTGAATCTTAGGGTGAAACGAGTTTATAAAATTTAAGAGCAACTTTAATTGTCGATCAGTACCGGTAAAAATGCAAAATATATCGTCCACGTATCTCTTCCATAAAAATATATATTTCAATAAAACCGAATTTGATCCAAATATTTTATTTTCTAAGAAATCTACAAAAATGTCGGCTATAAGTGGACTTGTACGGGCTCCCATTGGTAATCCTTCTTTTTGTTGGTAAACAACATTATCATACTGGAAATAGTTTTGAATCAAGCAAACCTCTAATAATCGTTTCAAATCATTTGTTATATCTAAGGGGAGATCCGAGTTGTTAAGTAAACTGTCTATTATGTTTTTGCTTTCTTTTATTGGTATATTAGTAAAGAGACTTATTATATCAAAAGATATTAGTTTGGCATTACTTGGAATCACTAAGTCTTTAATTGTATTTACTAGTTCAATGGAATTTTTAACTGTAAATTTAGGTTTGAATATGTTTGCTTGATTTATTATGTTAACAATATGGGCTGATAGTTTAAATGATGGGGAATTACAACACGATACTACCGGGCGAATGGGTTTTTCCTGTTTGTGTATTTTTAAAAGGCCGTATAACTTGGGTGTTTTTGGATTCATATCTACTAACTGATTTGGGCGTATCTTTTTTATTATATCACTCTTGCAAAGTTTTAAAGCGCTCTTTACGGCATCTTGATACTTATTCGTCGGATCTTTTTCTAGCTTTATGAAGTCGTCGTTGTTTAAAAAAATTTGCATTTTATTTCTATAGTCAACGCCGTTCATTATAACAATTGAATTACCTTTATCCGCTTTCGTTATTACAATTTGGTTTTCTTTGACAGTTTTTTGAATACTTTTTAACACAATATGATCATTATTTTTATGTGGTGTGGAAAATTTTACTGAATTAAATTTTATAATTTCCGAACATTTATAATGGTAAGTTTTGGGGCAATTGTATAACGCTGTCTCTAAGTCCACTGCTAAATTTTCTATTGCTGTGATATTGTTATTTTTATGAATATTATGTTTAAGACCCTTTGATAATAAATCTAACTCTGGTTGACTAAACGATTGTGAGGATAAATTGATTACACGATCATAGAATTCATGGACTTGATTAACTTGTTTATCTGTTCTAACTGTTTTGTTATTAATAAGAGTACTTAGCTTTTTGTCGAGTTTCACTTTCTTCTTGAAGGCGTCTATACTCGCGAAGTCACGAACTTTATCGTCCAAGATGTCCCATTCAATCGGATGTAAGATAATAAAATGGAAAGATAATAAAATGGAAAATTCCGGCGTATACCAACTGACATGTGGAGACTGCTCTGCAGTCTACATAGGAAAAACAGGACGGAAATTCGAGACTAGAGTAAAAGAACATATTAGATGTATAAACAATGATAATTTTTCGGAATTCGCAGAACACTTAGTACTTAATGATCATCAATTTAATATGCAATCGGGAACAAAAATTTTACACGTCAACAAAGTAGGTCTCCGTCTTGATAATTTAGAGTCGCTAGAAATTAAAAAGTGTATTAATTCAAAACAGAACATAATAAACAATCAGTTAAATTTATCTTTCAGTCCATTATTAAATATGTTTCCTTTTACTTCTAATCCTTCAGCCAATCGGACCCACCCTGCACAAGACCCAACCCTAAGTACCCCCACCCTACCTCTACCTCCGCCCCCATAGATTTCTTGTAAGCACGTCGTCACATTCTGTTTCAGTTGAAAGTTAGCCTGATGAGGGAACGGTTAGTTCCGAAACCGGTCGCATCGTTTCAACCAAAAAACGTGGTTAATACAAAGTTATATCTTTAAATTTAATTTGTTAAATATGAACCACAAAGTTAACATTCAAACATTTAAAAAAAAATGATGTCATATAACTCCACTACTTAACGAATTTCACTGGTTGAAATGTCCAGAGCGAGTTGACTACAAAATCTGTTTGATGGTGTTTAATGTTTTGAATAACCTGGCACCACAATACATTCAAGAGCTGTGTCAGAGAAAAGAGCTATCTGGGAGGCGTCTCACACTCAGGTCTTCTGGATCACAGATTACCAACTCCCTAAAGAAGTTGGACAGAGCCAACAAAGCGGCTTACTATGATCGATGCCTTGGTGTGAGTCGTCCTATAAAGTGCCTCTAGATGTCCGTAGTGTAAAAAGTAAGGGCACTTTCTCTAAAGGACCGAAAACAGCTTTGTTTCGTAGAGAAACATAATATACCATTATATCAGCGCCCTTGGAATGATCCTGAATCTTTAAACGGTGCTATACAAATTATTATTATTATAACGGGCTATTTCACCACCTCTGGATAAAGTGGCTGATAGCCAATCTAACACAAATCTACAAGCTGTTATAGTGGTATGTGCAGTATTACATAATATTGCTATCGATTGTAATGATGCAGCTTTTCCATATGATTTAGAACCAGAAATAAATTTTCTAACTGAAATTTCAAATGGGAACGATGATGCTAGGCGAATCCTCATAAGAGTATATTTCTCAAACATATTAAATGCCTCGCATATTTATACATTTTTTTTATTTCTATGGTGTTGTTTTATTTTTTATTGATATATTTGACATTGTGATTAAATAAACGAAACCAGTGTGTGTTATCTGTGTACTGTTCATTTCACTAGGAAATTCTGTGCGTAGGTGTTTATTTATGTATAATAGATAGGGTTGTGTTTTATATATACTAGTTGCATGTAACACATGAGATCCAACTGTCGATGGTGATAGTATGCATAATCAAAGAATACGTACCAAACTATAAACAACACAAATTAATAAATATTTGAAGATATTTTCTATATAAAACATGTAGGTATGTTTGTCAGGATAGGATAGTATGGAGGTCAGTCTGTTTTTCCTACACAGAATATGAAAACAGTATGATGGTATGTATGTATGTATATTTGGAGATTTAAGTATCAAACTATTAAGTCTTCTTACATATTGTGTATAGGCGACTACCATACAAATTGTATGAAGTGATGTCATCACTAAATTCAATTTTTATAAAAATTGTTAAAAAAAATTTGAGATGTATTAATACAATGTTTGTATTTTTTATATAAAATTAAATTGTCTAGTTGGGGTGTTTCAGCTTTTTTTGATATTTTAAAAAAAATGGAAATATAGGCAGTTAAACTCATAAATTTATCATAAAAAAATATTTTTCTTGATCAAAAATGTTTGAGAAACCCTGGAATTAAAAAAAAAACCAATTTGAGATTTTGTATTTGTCTATCTTTATACCAATTTTTAGCATTCTAGCTTTTATGGTTTCTGAGATATATGGAAAAATAAAGTAAAAACTCAAAAGTTGATAACCCCTGATTGAAACAAAAATTCAATATTTTGAGTATAAAAGTTTTGTAGGCCTATAACTGTTTATTTATTCTAAAAATTGAGCGGATCAAAAGTTATGAGGGACGGACGGACACACGAAATGTTCTACTCCGAATTCTGAGTAAATCCGTATATGGAACATAATATATAATGCTGCGAAGGCCTCTAAATTTTATTGGTGTTTTTTACTAGAGTCTACAATCTGAATCTACCCGTTTGCATTCTGTTTCCGGTTGGCTCTCTGATTGGTTGAGATCTCGTAGTATTAAGTCAAATGAGCTGTGAAATTTTATATTAAATGCGAAAAATTAAAAGAATATTATATATTTAATTTATAATTCAATTTATAAAGCAACTCGCTCACGCGAGTCGCTATTATTATTATACACAAACTTAAACCTAACCTAAGAATGCAGAAAAGAAACTCAGGGGCTAGACGCTACTGTGTTTTTTGACTTTGTAGCGCAATACCTAATTGCGCTACGCGGTCATGCAACGCTCGCAGCCGCCATTTTGACCTGCGCCGTGCGCAGCCCAGCTCACCTATATAAGGAAGGTCACAGAGCTTCGAAGCCATTCGTTCTTCATCCAGACCTCCGGCCTCGTCCTTACGCTGCCCGACCGGCTCGTCGTCGTTCAAAGTCCGCGAATTAAATTTATATTTGAATTAATTAAGTACCTACTATTTATATTCAATTAATAACTACCACTGTGTTATCGCATATAACAAAGAAGAGCGTTGATAAGTGTTTAAATGCCGGCTAGTCAATACAAAAATTAAATATGGTGGAGACGAAAGAACGTGTTGAGCGTATAAAATAAAACAATGCTTAAATTGACAGAAATACACGCGTAATAGTAATTATCGGTTAATAAAAATTGCGAATTAAGAAGAAAATTAATTATAAAACCAGTGATGACGGCCGCTGAAAAGAATTACTAAATACAGGAAATACACGTGGAACAGAGAATAACAGTGCTGAAAAGAATAATCACATACATGAAATGCACGTGTAATATTGATGACAATCTTGCTAAAATAAATTACGAAACGAAATGTTCAGAGCAAAGAAAACAAATAATAATAAATCAGAAAGATCTTACCAACCGCTGCACTCGTTACGGGTCTGTAGATGAAACACTTACACTACATAATATCACTTTTTATTAATTTAAAATAACTTAAAACTATCTTAAATTCACCCCTCGTTGGTTATATGGACCTGAAACACACTTATTCACTATTATACGATTATTTAAGTTATGTTTATTCTTAAAAGTTATTTTTAATAGTAACTTAAACTATCTTAAATTCACCCCTCGTTGGTTATGTATGGACCTGAAACACACTTATGCACTACCATGCAAATATGAAATTTAATGCTGAGCATCGAGCAGACGCCTCGCAGAGATAAGACTTTTTCTTCAACGTTCGCGGTCTACGTTCGTTTTTTTTAAAAAAACATATAAGATATCTTTCGTACGCGTGAGTTAATATTCGTCTATCCCGGCAGAGCGGCTATTCAATACTGATTCAAACCAGCTATCGCGTCCACCGCTGGAGACAGGGGGGGAGGAGCTACCCCACCGCGCGGCGGGGCGCGTTCTACCATCTACCAATAGGAAGCCTCCATTTCACCTACCAAGTTAGAAAGTATAAAGTTCCAGGAATATGCATTGAATATAAAATTATTAGAAATGACATTTACAAAATATAAGCATTGTTTAAACACATTAAGGACCCAAAGACCCGTTAATCTGATAAAACCATTATAAGAGAAAGTTTTCCAAGAATTAAGGTATTTTGTTGAAACAAAATAATAGATGTTTGGCTTCTATGCTACCATAAACCATGGTAATATCTTGATCATACTACCTATGTATATATCAATCGGCCCTCTTTTTTGATCAAGATATACCATGTGAAGAACAAAGAAACCAAACATAATGTAAGTAGACAAAAACTATTATGCCGGAGCTGAACGAATCTCATCGGCATGAACTTTAACAGGCTTCCCGCGACGTTCTACCCAGTAAACGTGTCCTCTTCCGATGGGCAATGAGATCCGATGCGGACCACTCCATTTAGGAGCAAATCCAGCGTGAAAACCGGTATTCATATCAGACTGAGGGTGTTCTCTAATTAATACAGCCTGTCCGATATCGTATTTCGAAACCGTATCATTATCAGGTGCGTAACGTTGTCGATATTCCTCCTGAGACGCTCGTATTTCGTTATCTAACTGGGTACGCTCACGTGCTCCCGCTGTTGGGAAGATATCTCCATCGGGAGAATGAATCATCCATTCACCTGGACGGGGAATGTCGTAACCTAATAATGCCGTGCTAGGAGATACGCCTGTTGACTCATTACGACGACCACGTAACGCATATAAAATAGTCGGTAAATGTTCATCCCAACGATTATGAGGTTGACCTTGTAAATAAATACGCAACGCTTTCTTAATTTCTTGGTTTCTACGTTCTGTAATATTCGCTCGTGGATGGTACACTGCCGTTGTCCAGTGCAAACATTGCCATCTATCTAGTGCGCTGGTCCACAAACGATTCTTAAAATTAGTGGCATTATCCGACAAGATCGCTTTTGGATATCCGTAACGAGAGAATACGTCATCTTCTAATATTTTAATTATAATCGGAGCTCTACTCGATCGTACCGCAAACGCTTCCACCCATCGTGTATATAAATCCGTAACTACTACAATAAAACGCTTGCCGTGTGTGGATATGGGATATGGTCCCATCAAATCGACTGCGCATACGTCAAATGGTTTATGTACGTGAGTATTACCTAATGGGGCCGCAGGACGAGTCGGTACGGCTCTCGATAGAGCACACGTCATACACGCTCTCACATATTGCTCAACGTCAGTACGCATGTTCGGCCAAAAGAAATGGCGTGCCGCAGCCCGAGTCGTTTCTTTAGCTCCGGGATGACCTGCCACACGATTATCATGACACGTAGATATAACCTTCAAAACCATCGATCGGGGTACAAATAAACGTATATCATCCGCAAATTTTCTCCAAAGATAATCACCTAATAACGCATAATCACGTAAATATTGTTGTTCGTGACGTGCCGTTGATGTATTTGGTCGAGATAATAATATACGCAACCTATTTATACGTCGTTGTACGTCGGTATCTCTTTTCTGTCGTAACCGTATTTCTTCCGCAAGACTTACATCTAATACCTCAACATCGTCGGATGACTCAACCGCGTCCGGCTGGTCCTCTGTCACCGCATCATCTTCCGTTTGATGTACTTGTGCCGTTATCTCATTCGTTTCCGTTGATGGGTACATCATGCGACTTAAATATTTTGTGTCTGCCTCCGTTACTATTGGGGACGATTCGGGATTTCGGGATAATGCATCAGGGAGTTCAATTTTACGACCGGGACAATGTTCAACTGTAAAATCAAATTCCTGTAAGAGGAGTGCCCATCTGATGAGCTTTGCCCTATCATTTTTCGCCGTATTCAACCATGTTAATGCTTTATTATCCGTGCGTAGCTTAAACGATCGTCCTTCTAAATACGGACGATATCTTTTAATGGCCCACACGGCCGCAAACGCTTCCTGCAGGCTAAGTCTATAAGTAGATCTCGACCGACAAATGTCGAGATTAACTGTCAAAATATCGAATAGTCGATATTTTGACAGTTTTGGTAGTCACTAAGCAGATAACGCGTCGAATCGTTCTCGCCCACTTATTTGACGGCGAGATTCGGTCGACATTGAGGCGAGAGAAAAGATCTAACGCCGCCATGTTGAATTAAATGTCATTTTTTACGCGAACAATGCCGAATTTCATATTTATTTTGAGAATAATTATATAAACGGATTAAACGACGCCGTTTAAGAGATTCTTCAAACCCCTAAATATTCAGCGTAATTCATTTATTGCTAATTACCGCGTAACAAAAGTTTTATATGATTATATATTTATTGAAAATATGCGTCCGTACTTAGATTGTAACATTATAATTCTATGCGTCCGTAAATGTTTTCCGTAAGTATAGATTTAAAATAATTTTTCATTTTAAGAAAGTATTCTTGTAAGCTATTTTATCACATATGTATTTTAACACTTAACAAAAGAAAATTCGGCGTAGTTTTTAGTAAAAAAATAACACGCTGCTGTCATCACATGATAAATTGATCGAAATATAATTAAAAATATTTTTTAAAATTACTCTCAAAACATTCAATAAACACAAAAGAAGTTAATTTAATCGTATTATAACTTGCTTTCGAGCTTTAAAATATGACCATATTATATTTATTTAACAAATTTATGTAAACAAATTTGACATTTATTCAAATCATGGGGAAAATATTGTGTATTGCCATAAATGATAATTCAAAAATGTACCGCAAGCCAGCCTAACGGCGACAAATACTAATAAGTGCATTTACGAACTCGACAGCGCTTAGTGACTACGAATTGTCGTCACGGGCGTAAACATGGCGAGAAGAGCGGCGATACGTTGTCGGATCTCGACTTTTTTACTGACTTGGCCTGCTGCTCATTCGAATGCCATTTTTGTTCGGCCGGTGAAAAACGCATACTCGCATATGATATAACATCCCGTTCTCCGTCAGAGCGTGGATGATATAATACGGCCGCAATACCTAACTTACTCGCGTCTGTTTGTAAAATAAATTCGCGATTAAAATCGGGTCGTGACAATTTTAACGGTTGTGACATAGCCAACTTAATATTACGTATAGCGGTATCGGCTTGGCTATTCCACCGATACGGCCGATTAACTTTTAATAAATCGGTTAACGGAGCAGCAATCTCAGAGAATCGCGGTACATACTCTCTTAACCAATTACACAGTCCTAAGAAGCCACGTAGTTCTTTACGAGTTCGCGGAGCTGGTGCAGAGAAAATCTCCTTGCAATGAGACATTTGAGGATAATTTCCTTCCGCAGTAACAACATGTCCCAAATACTCTATTTCTGACGTGGCTAATTTACATTTATCAGGCGAACATTTCAACCCGAACTGATCTAACCTTTCAAAAACCAGTCTTAAGTGATGGAGATGACTCTCCCAGTCAGAAGAATAGATGACAATATCGTCTATATATACAATACAAAATTCTCTTAAATAACCGGCAAGAACTTGCTGACACATCGCTTTCTGGAAGCAGCTCGGGGCTCCCTTAAGTCCGAAGGGCATAACCTTAAATTGATATAACGCACCGTCAGGAGTAGAAAATGCCGTATAAGGTTTAGAAGCAGGATCGAGAGGCTCTTGCCAATATCCCTTTGTTAAATCTAACGTGGAAAATATCTTTGCGTTTCCGAGATCCTTTAATGTTTCGTGGATGACCGGTAAAGTGGAGACCTCGCCCTCAGTGATGTCATTTAACCGACGGAAGTCTACACAGATACGATAATCATTATCTCCCCTTTTCGGAGCCATCACGATAGGAAAACAATACGGAGATCTACTCGCTTCGATTACGTCATCAGTTAACATTTCTTCGATTTGTTTATGTAAATTACGTTTCTTAGCGTCTGATAAACGGTACGGTGGGATACGAATGGGTGTCTCATCTTTCAGCCGGATAACGTGTGGCTGCAAGCGAGCAGGGCCTGCATATGGGGTAAATAAAGCATTAAATTCTCGCAATATTTTATGTAATTCATTTTTTTTCGCATTAGATAAGTCGTTCGTAATATTTGGTAACTGTACGTTAGTTAAATTTGGTTGACGCTTCGTCGAATGAAAATATGCCGTAATCCTTTCCTTCTTGTCGAAATACAATGCTCCACGAATAAAATCAATCACGCCGTGTTCCGCTATTAGCCAATCTATACCTAATATTACGTCATCTCGTAGGCCGTCGACTACTAAAAATTCATTTTCCATCCTAACGTCTGCTATCGAGCAGTCTATTTCCGCTTTCGCTACTACCGTCATTTTGGCCGAAGCATGTGCAAGATTTAAACTCTTTACATCACAAAATTTTCTTCTATACTCGTGTACTAAATCTGCACGAATTAAACTGTGAGAGGCGGCAGAGTCTACTAACGCTACATAGAGACGATCCTCGATCGTCACGCTTATCCGTGGGAGGCTAACTTTACCAATCGCACATACACCGTCTACTTTATGTTCTAGTTCGCAAATTCCGTCACTGTACTCCTCTTCGTACCTACTCATCATTTTCGCCATCTCATTACTACCCAGCGCAACTACTGTCGTACCTAATTCGTGATCCGGCGCGACAACCGGTTTCCTCTCTTCGAACTTCTCTGACGCAACTACCAGCTTCTCAACATCCGACGTACCTGACGCAACTATCAAATCCCTATCGTTCAACATATCTACCAACTCTACCTCCGACGCGAATTTCGAACTATCTCGTATGTAAACTGCCTTCTCATTATTAGCCTCCACGGTCTCAATACTATCCTCATCATCTCTATGCACATCAGCCTCTACCACCATCTCAGTAAAACCTACAGAGTTTTGATCGCCTATTTCTACCATTACTTCAACAGATTCAATCTTCTCATTATTAGCCTCCACGGTCTCAAGGCTATCCTCGGCATCATCCTCTCTATGCACATCAGCTTCTACCACCATCACAGTAAAACCTACAGATTTTTGATCGTCTCTTTCTACAATTACTTCATCAACAGACTCAATCATATTAATAGCATTCTCATTATTAGTACAGGACGCCAGTTCCACGTTTGTTAACCTGGTGGAACGCAGGTTTAATTTCTTCGGGAGCCCGCGACAGGTCGAGGTCCGTAATTTGTGTTCCTGTCGGGGCGGCGAGCATTTCCCGATGCCGATGCGATAAACTCGTTTCTTTCCACGCAATCTTTATTAAAATGACGACCAGGGCAAAATTGACATTTTGGTAACTGTTTTCTGTTATTTACTGGGCTATTATTATTAGGGCGCGAATTCGCATTACGGTTGTTTGGACGTATATTATAATTATCCTGCCGGTACGTTGAGGTATTATAGTTATTACCGATTTCGCACGAATTGTCACGTTGGGTATTCCTATTTTCATGATTACGTTCGGCAACTGGCTGAAACAACGTTTGTCGGGGGAAATCAATCATCATTACTTTTTCTTTAAGCGACGTGAACGTAAAATTTCCGAAAATCACTCCGACATCTAAAATGTTGCGATACGTGTCTCTCATCAGGTATATTAAGTCGGAGCATGAAGCATCCGACGGAGCCGTTCCAAAGAGCCGCATATGAACCGCTTCCTTCCGCTTAAGGAATGCGATTCCACCCTCATCCGCACGCTGACGGTCACCATAATAATTAGCCATAAGCGAAGACCGGGCAACGTCTATTCCGTATCTACCAATTAAAAAACCTTTGAATTCATCCCATGTCCATTTACCCTGCGCATGAGGAGACCACCAACGCTTGGCTTCTCCTCGCAACCTCTGAGACGCACGGCCGACCATTGACGCAAGAGAACAAAACATGTGGCCGAAGAACGTTTCGCATGCCGCGATAAATAACACAGGGTCTTCTTCTGGAAGACCGCTGAACGTATCTTCCAGTTCGCGACGTTGTAAATATGGGAATAAATGTTCAATTCCCGGGCTATCGTTTCTTGGGGGTTCTGGAAAATCGTGGATAACATTATAATTTGTTCTTGCCCTAGTAACCCGTCTACTATCTCCTCCGCCGCCATCGTTTTCGCGCTCTACTACTCCGAAAATAAGATATTTGAATAAACGAAAAATAAGTTGAAATAACATTTTTTTTAATACGAGAAAAAAACAAACGAAAAGTAACGCTCAATACCTCAGGGTGGTTCGATTAAAACTACTGTTTTTTAAAATGGCTACACGTTGGATAGCGCCAAATTGTTATCGCATATAACAAAGAAGAGCGTTGATAAAAGTGTTTAAATGCCGGCTAGTCAATACAAAAATTAAATATGGTGGAGACGAAAGAACGTGTTGAGCGTATAAAATAAAACAATGCTTAAATTGACAGAAATACACGCGTAATAGTAATTATCGGTTAATAAAAATTGCTGTAAAATTAAGAAGAAAATTAATTATAAAACCAGTGATGACGGCCGCTGAAAAGAATAACTAAATACAGGAAATACACGTGGAACAGAGAATAACAGTGCTGAAAAGAATAATCACATACATGAAATGCACGTGTAATATTGATGACAATCTTGCTAAAATAAATTACGAAACGAAACGTTCAGAGCAAAGAAAAACAAATAATAATAAATCAGAAAGATCTTACCAACCGCTGCTTTCGTTACGGGTCTGTAGATGAAACACTTACACTACATAATATCACTTTTTATTAATTGAAAATAACTTAAAACTATCTTAAATTCACCCCTCGTTGGTTATATGGACCTGAAACACACTTATTCACTATTATACGATTATTTAAGTTATGTTTATTCTTTAAAGTTATTTTTAATAGTAACTTAAGCTATCTTAAATTCACCCCTCGTTGGTTATGTATGGACCTGAAACACAAATATGAAATTTAATGCTGAGCATCGAGCAGACGCCTCGCAGAGATAAGACTTTTTCTTCAACGTTCGCGGTCTACGTTCGTTTTTTAAAAAAAAACATATAAGATATCTTTCGTACGCGTGAGTTAATATTCGTCTATCCCGGCAGAGCGGCTATTTAATACTGATTCAAACCAGCTATCGCGTCCACCGCTGGAGACAGGGGTGGAGGAGCTACCCCACCGCGCGGCGGGGCGCGTTCTACCATCTACCAATAGGAAGCCTCCATTTCACCTACCAAGTTAGAAAGTATAAAGTTCCAGGAATATGCATTGAATATAAAATTATTAGAAATGACATATTTACAAAATATAAGCATTGTTTAAACACATTAAGGACCCAAAGACCCGTTAATCTGATAAAACCATTATAAGAGAAAGTTTTCCAAGAATTAAGGTATTTTGTTGAAACAAAATAATAGATGTTTGGCTTCTATGCTACCATAAACCATGGTAATATCTTGATCATACTACCTATGTATATATCAACTGTAACTAGAGTCAATAAACGAGTAAGTTATATTTCCTGTTGCATCTTTTAATCTGTCATCTATTTCTACCTGAGTTGTATTTAATATCTAATAATCTTTTGTATACGGTATCGCAGTTGCTTGGTCGATCAATCTGTAGCCCAGCTGTCGGGAGACTCCGAACAGACGGTATCCAGGTTCGAACCAAGCAGGTGAGATATCGTTTGGTTGTATGAAGCCAAAGGCGGACAGACAGGTTTATACCTACACGTCCAGCAGACCGACCTTACCACCTCTTATCTGTCACGGCTCCTGCCGACAGGTTTGCATATCAGCTTCAGCTGGTGTGCAAACGCTTTCAACCCAAGTGGCAACTTTGGCCACTCTGGCACACCTACACACCTCCACAATTGGTGAGCCTACATACTGCTAAAACTTCAAAGTTGGAAAAGCCGTGAAAAAAGTAGTCCCTAAAGTAAAGATAAGCAAGGATTATAGTTTGGTACTTATTCTTCAACTATACATACTATCGCTATCGACAGTTGGATCTCATGTGTTACATGCAACTAGTTTTCAATTTCAAAATACCAAAATGATTACCTGTGCATTTGTATAATATCTCCGTTATTGTGTCGATAAGTACATCCATATCCAGAACATGAAACGGGTATTTTAAATAAAATACAATATCACGCACCAAAATAAACTATTACTATGAATATCGAACGTAAATAATCTAAAATATCGCTAGTAAAAAAATATCGTATATAACTTTATTTATTAAACTTTAGTTTCAAAGTTTGCTTTCACACAAAAAAGAAACTTCACACATTTTACAAAAAGTGATATATTTGGTATATTTTCGCCACAAGTGCGGTATTTTCGGCAGTTTGGAAAACGGTCACACTGGTTACAAGACACGATTGAAATGTTATCTATGAATTTATAATGATTCCGAAAGAAAGGGGATCTACACTATCCCCTTCCACAAAAAGATGAAACTTACGGATTTTTAGTATGCACATGTTTTCAAATTTAAATTGAGATTTTTTTATAATAATTGTTAACTTGGTCATTATGTATAATTAATGAATTAATTAAAAACTTATATTGTGATGTATAACGTGGGGGACTTATTTTCCGCAGGCAATTTCTACCAGTCAACCACCATAGTACATTCAATCAGTTACAGGAATAATTAACCAGAGAATACATAAAAAATGATAATAATTCAAAAATACAAAATAAATATAAAAACAAAATAAAAAATACACCTGACAGAGACACTATGTTTATTGGATGGGATTTTAGGAGATGAGAAAGAATAGATGAATAAATGGAAAAATACGTGAATTTGTGGTTATTTATTTATTTATTAAGTTCTACGCTCATGAGAGTGACACCAGCTCTCTCTCTGCGGTCGCAGAGAGGGCCGTCAGTCCTCTGGACGCAGGGCGTCCTAGTTATGTAAAGTGTGACCAGCTTCGGTCTTGGATCGAGAGAGAATTGAAGGCACTCACCCCAAGAACGCGGTCCTTTCCTCTTCGACCGTCTGCTGAGGGAGACGCTCAGCAGATCACCCCGTCGTAGACCAGCAGGAAGCTACAGGTGGGTGACGTCCTCGGGTATAGGTCCTCGATCCAGAACATAAGAAAAAAAGAGAACAGAAAAGCGATTGCAGACGAGAAATTCTGGGTCAAGGGCGCGACAGGCTATGGTAATCCTCCCCTCCACACGGTTACAAAAGAGGGGCCCTGGCTTGCGCTAGGGCAGACACTTCCCAGGTCGTTGGCGCCTCGAGTCAGTAATAAGATAAAGTCAGGTTTTAAAATAAAAAAATGGCAAGTTACGAGACGCACTACGGCCTGAGAAGCTACTTCTATCTTCGGCTGCAGTCTGAAGAGGCCTCTACAGTTACAAAGTGCTGCCAAAAGATTTACAAAAAATTTACCGCGTGGCGGAGGTACCTTAAGTGTTCAATTTTGGGGCAGTTGCAACTCTGTTGTGTCAGGGCCTGTTGGGATTCTCTGGCGGAATCCCAAGGGTTCTTTCAGTTATCAAGTTGGTTTTTTTTTTGTGCCGGAGAGTGTCCGGCAGTCTTTGATTAAAAAGTCAGCTGATCAGCTCGGTAGCTGTCAGACTTTTTTTCGTTTGAAAAAAGTTCAAGTCCAAATCATTGTGCAAAAAAAAGAATTGCCATATAATAAAAATAAAAATAAATTTCCCCAGAATCCCGCTGACGGTCGGGGTAGGTTCCGCGGAGAAATTTAGCCACAACCTACTCGAATAGGACGGTGGATCTCTCTCGCGGACATGGGGCCGAGGCGGGCCGGTATCAAGAGCATTTACAAAAATTTGTGCCGCGCCTTTTTTTCCTAGCATATGAACATTTTTTTATTTTTATTTCAAGTTTAGATAGTCCTGCATTTACACCACGACGAACCAATAGAGAAACAGCACATTTTTATCACACCAATAACACGACAGAATATCACTCGTTAGTCAGCCGTCTCCATAACATTCGGAATGAATACGCTCGTTGGGTAACATTTTTATGATATCTAAACATAAATTTAAACGTACGATATACCTACTTATTTTACATAAGAAACGATTTGTGATATTTTCATCGCTAATTTGTGTATTTTCTTATGACATTTCACTATTTCGATTGATATTTTTTTTGTATTTGTGGTCTTTTTGTGTTTGCTTGCTTCACATAATATATTTTTTTTATTTTCATTGACTTATTACGTGCCTGGATATTTTTATTTTTATTTACTGAGTTTATTATTGTTGTTTTCTTTTCTGTGATTTTGTTTTAAATGTATGTTTGTAAATGGCAATTTAATGTATAATATGCCGTAAATGATTAAATAAATAAATAAAATTTTCAATAAGTAATTTTTGGTTACCCGATTCTCATGTTCTAGATTCCTCTTGAAACATCAAATGTAAAATCAGTGTTACAAGATATAATGAAATATGGCGATTTTGAGGAAAAATAAAAATTCAATTATTTTAAAATCCTGATTTTGATTCTCTTTTAATTAGAAAACGAAATACTCGAGCGATTCATCAAATATCTCAAACCGGATAGCGTGCTAAACCATGCGAATTACATATTGGATGAAGAGTAATGTAATAAAATGATTACGCAAAAAAACATTAATAACAAGAGAACAGGAGTTTATGCATAAATGTAAACGAAGCGACGCGAAGTGAAAAATATAGTGTTTCTATTTTTCTGCCTGCCTCCATGAAGGTATGTATTTGATGTATTTTTTTCATAAAAAAAACAATAATTTGCACCAGACATGGGATTTAAGACTTTTGTACGGTTTTTATTTTTTTAGAAGACAACACTGAAAATTCATTTTGTATTTATGTTGACGTTTTTCATTATGAGGTTCACTTATTTACTTTACATTTTGCGGATTTTGCACTGTTTTGATCAATATTGTCTTGATTTATACGATTAATTGACGGTAAAGACGCTTTCGCGAATTTATAATTTGAAAATATTCCTCACTATTGAGGAGTAAAGTTTTATAACTACCATGGGTCGAAAAGGTATGTATTGACTCAATATCTAAGTAGTAGTAGTGGTAGTAGTAGTAGTAGTAGTAGTAGTAGTAACTTTTATTTAGACGTAAAAAATACAAAATTAATACATCTAGTGAACAAAAAGTATATAATTTTTTTTTGATACAATAATAAATTATGGTACAGAGTATGACACTAAATTATTAAAACATTTAAAAGTATGGAGAACATTAATATTTTTTAACTATGTGTTCAGCACCTAGCCTACGTAAGGTGACAAGACTTGTGGTTTCTTTTATGTTTGGTGGCAAACTATTATACATTTTGAGACCTTTATGGTATAAACAATTTTGTGTACTTGTTAATCTCGTTTTTGGAAGTCTAAAATCCTGACATCCTCTTGTAGGGTAAGTGTAAACATTGGCATTTAATAATATATTTTTCTGCATATATTTTGGAAGCATATTATTTTTTAGTTTGAAAATCAAAGTTAATGTGTTGTATATAATGTATTGCTTTACTGTCATTAATTTTAGTTTATTTAACATTAGGTTTATTTTTGTATATCTGTTACATTTTAAAATGGTTCTCATTCCCATATTATGAATGATCTGTAATTTCTATTTTGAGTTTCATTGCAGAGGAAAAGGACACTAGAACAATAATTTAAATGGGGAATTACAATTGAATTAAAAATTAATCAAACTTTTTTGGCTGTTCAATTTTAGGGATAGGCGTAATTATTGATGTCTTCCATGTTTTTGGAAATATTCCACTGTTTAATGATTCATTTATTATAGCAACCAATGATTCACCCAACAAATAAAGAGAATCTTTGATTATATTTATGGTTATACCATCTTGGGACTCTTTTGATTTCATATTGTTTAGCAACTTTTTTAAGTGTGATAGATCAATATTTTTGAATTTGAAATTTACATCCTGGTAACAGGATACACTTTGTTGATTTTCACTCGTCATTGGTACACTTGCAGCTATATCATCTATGCTCGAGATAAAGTATTTATTGAATTTTTTTGCTATCTGTTCCATCCGATCTTCAGTTCCATCTGGAAACACAACACTTGTTAAGACTTCCTTAGGTTTCCCTTTAATAATTTCTTTCGATGTCAACCACATTTTCTTTGGATCCTTTTGTTATGCTTTTAGTTTTTGTTTATAATATAAACATTTTTTTTGTTTAATTTCTTTGTCGTATGTATTAGGCAGTTTCTTGTAATTCTTGAATTTTTCTTCCGTTGGTTGCATTTTTGCAGATTGGTATGCATTGTCTCTTTGTTTTCGAAGATTCTGTAGTTGTTTCGTATACCATTCATCAGTATTTTTAAACACAACCTTTCTTAATGGCATAAGATTTGCCACTGTTGATTCTAAGTTTTCAACAAAATTTTCTGCCTTTTCATTAAGTGTAGTTAGATTATTTTTAAATGGCACATTTTTCAACAATTCACAAAGTTTTTGTGAATTATATTGACTCTTGTCTCGAAGCATAAACTCCCTATTTTCGTTCTTTATAGGAACACTATCAAACTTTGTGACTAAAGTCTCATCCACTATATTCACATTCAAGTAGTAATCACTTGATATGATTAAATCAATGATGGTCGATGATGTATTGGATATTCTTGTAGGTTTTCTTACAAGTTGTTTTAATCCTGAATTGTTTATTATGCTTTGTAGTCTATTGCTATATATATTATTAATTTTTTTTTATTTTTTATTTATTAACAAAAACAATACAATGTTCACATATAAATCATAATTTAAAAAGGTATACAATTTCCATCATATAATTCATAATAACCCTCTTTAATTGAGATAAAATCTCGTGTTAAAAGAGGGGAGTATCTATTTAATATTGTTACATTTACCAAAACATTGTACATCTACTAAAAAATATGAAGCTACACAAAACAAGAATGAAATAACAAAAAATAAATAAATAAATCAGTACAATTTTTTAATTTTATTTTTAAATATACTATAATTTTTTTCGAGTCTAAGACTCAAAGGGAGTTCATTAAACCACTTAGTACCTTTATACTTATAGAAATGTTGTGAGGCAGTTGTACGTAAAAGAGGAATGGTAATACATCCTTGTGAATTTATTCTGCTGCTTAAAGAAAATGACAATTGGTTTGAATTTGTAAGAATATGTTTATGAATTTGGAAGAATGAGATTTTTTTGTAGATATTTTCAACAGTTGAAACTTTAAATTCTTGAAATAAATTAATAGTTGGATAATCAAATCTCTTTTTTAATATAATTTTAATAATGATTCTTTGAAAAACTTCTAAAGGCACTAAAGTGGTTTTAAAAGCTCCCCCCCAACATATAATGCCATATTGTAAGATGGATTGAAATAATGAAAAATATATTGTTTTAAGCAAGTTTGTTTGAAGTATATTTCTTAGTCTCAGAAAAATAAAAATTAGCTTTTTAAGGCGTTCAATAGTAGTAGTTATATGTAATTTCCATTTCATACTGCTTTCAATAATAATGCCTAGGTATCGGATGTTATTTTTAGTGGATAATTTAATACACGCTGAGTTACAAGATATGGAGTTGTTGAAACAGGAATTGTCAATATGAATTTTAATATTAAGGTCTTTTGGGATGTATTTATCATTTAGTGCAAATGGGATAATACACGTTTTATCTGTATTCAATGAAAGTACATTACAATCGAACCAAGACTTCAAAACACTTATATCTGATTCAGCTGAGGCAATTAATTCCTTCCAGGTGTTATCTTTCAGTATAATGGCAGTGTCATCAGCATAAGAAATTATTTTACCAGATATTGGCAGATTGAATATATCATTCACATAAATTATAAATAAAAGTGGACCAAGTAAAGTACCTTGAGGTATACCAAAGTTTGCGTTTTTGAAATCACTTAATGTATTGTTGAGTTTGACATATTGTTTTCTTTTAAATAAATAATTTTGTACCCAGCTTTTAACTTTTCCCGTTATTCCAATTTTATTTAATTTATTTATTAGTTTCGTATGTGATACACTATCAAATGCTTTTCGGAGGTCAATAAATATTCCCAAACACTTTTTCCCTTGATCCAGTGCATTATATATAGTAGAGGTCAATTCAACAATAGCATCTTGAGTGCTTAATTTCTTGAGTGCATCTTGAGTGCTTAATTTTCATGTCTATGTTAAAATCGCCTGCTACGTAAAACATATTATTTCGATTTTGTGTGTTATAAGTGCACTAGATTTCAAAGAAGTCCAGCAATGTAGAATGGCTTTGGTTGGGTGAATGATACAATACTGCATATTTACCTTTGATAAAGTTATTTTTAATTTGAATTCCTAATATCCATGCATTATTTTCATCAAGTATTTCGTTTGATTATTATTAAAATGAAACACTTTGTTTGGATTCTACAATATATTTCATACTTATGCCGATAGCTATTTCGCCTTACTAGGGCATTATCAAGACCGGTCTAGGACACTTGGCTGCGGGACACTTGGGTGCGGGGCACTTGGCTGCGAGACACTTGGCCGCGGTGGACACTTGGCTGCGGGACACTTGGGTGCGACGGACACTTGGGTGCGAGGCCACTTGGTTGCGAGTCCATTTGGTCGCAACGGACACTTGGGTTTCGTACTGATTTTTGTAATGTTCTTTATATATTATGTAGTTGATATACAAGTATACAGGCATTTTAAATTTAAAGATATATACCTACTTAAGTTCAATAGTATAAAGTAAAAACAAGGTTATTAAGTGAAATTATTTTTCATACTATAAATATGAGAATTTTTATACCCATACCTACATGAAAAGTGAATTAAATTTATTTCGAAATTTGTTGTGATAGCAAAAATGTAGTAAATTAGAAAAAGAACTTATGTAGTTAAACATCAATTCATACATACTATCACACCGTATCCCTAATTTATGTGATCGTAATAGCTTTTTCTTGTACATATTACATACAATTCATTACATTTCATTATTACAAATACATATTATTATTTTTAAGTAAGTAGATAGAATCCTTTTTAAATAATCATAAAATGTAATTTTTTTTTTTTTAAATATTAGATATTATTTTCTGTGCATTACTTGTTTTATTTTTATTCACTAAAGTACCTACATATATTTTGTTCTCTACAGTTTATACTAGTAGACAGTAATAATTATAATAATAAAAGACTTTTATTGCTTTATACAACGTGGCGGACTTATTGCCCGCAGGAAATCTCTACCAGTCAACCACCACTAGTAGACAGTCGTTTCCAAAATAAATTAAAAAATCTTCAATAATGCGATAGTGTTATTTAATCAATTAGGTAGCTTCAGATTTGAGATAGGAAAAAGATTAATAATACAAACATGATTTAGAAACCCGTTTAAATTTCTTTTTCTTAAAAAAAGTTTTTATCTATTTACATAAAGATATGTGTTTGTCATCATGAAATGTAATCAATTGTATATACCTACCTAATACGTCCACGAAAAAACTTTTACGATCACATAAATTAGAGATACGGCGTGATATGTATTGATGTTTAACTACATAGGTTCTTTTTCAAATTTCCTACATTTTTATCACAACAAATTTTTATAAAAAAAATTACTTTACATGTTGTGTATAAAAAATTCTCATACTCGTCGTATGAAAAATAATTTCATTTAATAAACTTGTTTTTACTTTATACTTTTAGACCATACATATATATATATATATATATATATATATATATATATATATATATATATATATATATATATATATATATATATATATATATATATATATATATATATATATATATATATATATATATATATATATATATATATATATATATATATATATATATATATATATATATATATATATATATATATATATATATATATATATATATATATATATATATATATATATATATATATATATATATATATATATATATATATATATATATATATATATATATATATATATATATATATATATATATATATATAATATATGTTATAATATTTTTATCTCGGTTCTCCCGTGTCAGTAGGTCTTGACTAAGACCATTTGTCTTCCGACGTTTCGCCTGAATATCACCAGGCATTTTCAAGGACTTAACGAAAAGCACGCGCGCGACACACGTCTACTCACACTGAAAGCTCACCGTCTAGACGTGTGTCGCGCGCGTGCTTTTCGTTAAGTCCTTGAAAATGCCTGGTGATATTCAGGCGAAACGTTGGAAGACAAATGGTCTTAGTCAAGACCTACTGACACGGGAAAACCGAGATAAAAATATTATAACATATTTCACCCGTGAAAACATCAAATATAACATATATATATATATATATATATATATATATATATATATATATATATATATATATATATATATATATATATATATAAAGAGCATTACAAAAATCAGTACGAAACACTTCATTCCTAAGCAGAAAAAAAAATTTTATAATAATTTTAATATTCGCGATCAAGTGGGCTCGCACCCAAGTGTCCGTCGCGACCAAATGGACTCGCAACCAAATGGGCTCGCACCCAAGTGTCCGTCGCACCCAAGTGTCCGTCGCACCCAAGTGTCCCGCAGCCAAGTGGCCGCAGCCAAGTGTCCTAGACCGGTCTTGATAATGCCCTAGTAAGGCGAAATAGCTATCGGCATAAGTATGAAATATATTGTAGAATCCAAACAAAGTGTTTCATTTTAATAATATTCAGAATGGAATTCTACCAAGTAAATATTAACAAACTTAATTTCGTTTGATGTTATTTTGTAAGAAATGTTACTTTTATTATCATTATAACACCTCCAGTGCATCATAATCTATTTCCTCATCCCAAAAATATATTACCAATATGCTAAAATATAATTTGTGTTGTCCATCAGTGTGTTGGGCCTTTTCATTATGAAACTATTAATTACTCGAGTCCGTTATGATTTATCCGTAGGTATACTTGCTATAAACATTTTTTGAAATAGTTCTCCAATCTTTATTAACAGATATAGCTGCTTGTTTTTGATTATGTATAGATAAAAATGCATAAGCTTAATACAGATATGCACGCTTTTCCTCACATACCTATTTTTATTTTGGGTTCGTGTAGTTTTGGGAGAACAACTTGAGTCAGTCATGTGGGCCCCCATCCATGGCGAAAAGGCTCAAGAAGTTTGACGGAAACTACACCATTAATTTAGTATAGGTGAATTTTAACGAAGTTCATATTTTTTTGCTGCCAAATTAAAGACAATTTTTATAAAGACATAGTAGTTGTTTATTCTTCTTCCAAATGGCGATACAGCCTTGGCCTTCTTTAACTGTTGTACTAAATAAATAAATAAAAAATTTAGCCTCCACCACCCTCAATCTTCGTCTGTCGTTTTCCAGTCTGACACCTGGCGAAGTTGTCTTGCATCTTTCCTGACATCATCCTCCCATCTAAGGGCTGGGTCTGCCAACTTTCCTTTTACCTCTTAGATGTCCTGTTAGAACCTTCTTTGGTACTCATGTGTTTGTATCCGGCCCATCTGAAGAGTCTGGTAACCTGACAAATATATAGCTCATTATACCGGATTCTCCATACCTATCTATGTCCCACCGACCCTAAGATCCTTGAAAGTATTTTTTTTTTCGAAGTTGTCCAACATATCCATAGACTGTTTTCAGTGTACACGCCCCATATCCGTACGTAGGTCCGTTCAATTGCTTTTATACATACATACCATCACGCCATGTCCCTTACGGGGTAGGCAGAGAGAACCGAACGCCATATCTTTCTATGTTGGCACACATTCATCGCCTCGTCAACATTCATGCATCGTCTCATACATGTTCGTCTATTGTACATGCTTCTAACATTTCCGTCTTTCAGAATATCGTTCACATGGTCGTGCCATCTCTTTCTTGGGCGGCCCTGGCCTCTCAATCCAATCTTATCCGCATTGTATATTTTCTTCGTCAGGCGTTCCTCATTCATTCTACCCATGTGGCCAAACCATCTCAGTGTGTTCACTTTCATTCTATTAATGATATCTTTCTTCATCTTACATTCTTTCCTTATGTTCTCATTTCTTACCCTGTCATACAATTGCTTTTAATAAGGTTATTTTGGTTTTCGTAGGTGGCAGTAATGCAAAGTAAGTTATATTGGCTGTTGTGATGTATTTTTATTTTTACTTCTACGGAGTCTTCATTGTCTTGCACTATTATGGCGTCCATTTTCTTTATACCGATCAATCAATAATCATTGGTGCTCGAGCTAACAACAATGCAAAAAAAAAGAAAAATTACAGTGCTGGAAGGATGTAGAGGGTCCTGAGCACCATGTATAATTTATTAACAATTTTACAAGATAAAAGGAAGGTACATGGCATTCAAAAAGCAGTAAGAATGCAATAACAAACTTAGGGACGACAAACCAAACATATATAGTTAATAGTTAATTAATATGTTAATATGGGAGTGAAGCAAGGGTGCGTACTATCACCGTGGCTCTTTAATCTATACATTGACTACTGTGTGAGAGCACTAAAGAATGAGAACATTGGGCTGAAACTGGAAGGTGTTACTGTATGTGATCTAATGTATGCGAATGACAAAGTATTAATGGCTGAAAGCGAGGAAGACTTGGAATGTTTGGTCAAAATAGTATTTGATGGATGCATGCAAAATGGATTGAGAATGAATGCAACTAAATCTAAAGTGATGGTATTTGAGAAGAGCAAAAGACGAACAAAATGCGAGATACGAGTGGAGAATGTACAATTAGAACAAGTGGATGAATATTTATACTTAGGAAGCATGTTTCAGCGTGATGGAAGTTTGGAAAAAGATATTGAAAGGAGAGTAACGGCAAGTAATAGAGTGAATGGTGCATTAAGACCGGTAATGGCTGACCCTATTATTTCGAGGTAAGCAAAGCTCGCGGTACACAATGGTATCGTCGCACCGACTCTAATGTATGCTAGTGAGACATGGACATGGCAGAAGACACACGAAAGTAGAATTAACGTGGTTGAAATGAGGTCACTAAGACAAATGTGTGGTAAAACGTTGTATGATAGAATAAGAAATGAGGATATTAGATGAGAATGTATGATTGAAAGAAATATCGTAAGTAAGATGAAAATAAATGCCTTAAGGTGGTTCGGCCACATAGAAAGAATGAGTGATGACCGTCTGACAAAAAAAGTATACAAGGCTGATAAAAGAGGAACGAAAAGTAGAGGTCGGCCAAGAAAAAGTTGGCACGATCACATAAATGGGATTTTGAAAGATGGTGATGTTTTTTTTTTTATTTTTTTTTATGACCTTCGCCTTTTGGCGTTCTTGGTCAGTCTCAAGTTTTTTTTAATTAATTTTAAATTACTTAACTAATAATTAACAATTACAAGAATATATTGCATTCTTATTGTTATATTCAATTGTATTAAGTATCATGTCTAGCTAAGTATAAATTTGTGTATATCATTTTATTAACGACCGTAAATTGAATAAATAAATAAAAAAAAAAAGAACTTAAAGCTTGAGGGAGTTCTCCCGAGCAAACCAACCAAGAGACCTCACAATACTCAATGATGGATCAGCAAGAACAAGCGAAAGCTGGGTAGGAAACCCCACTCCCGCCCGTCTCAGCATCCCCATCAAAGAGTTTGTACCTCTCATGTGTGCGCATTCCATGATCAAATGATTTGCATCACCTAGCTCTGAGCCACAATGCAACGCAATGCGGTGAATCTATGATATTTATTTTGTGGAAGTGGGCAGGATGGTGATGTTATAAGTAAGAATAATAGAAGAGCGTGTATGAGACGATGTATTCTTGAAACTCAAAGCATCCAGTGATTTCATATTTCCTGGAAGGTTGTTGTATAGTTGTAAGCTCATATAAATAAAACTCCTTGACACCTTGCTTAAATCTATGTCCAGGAGGATGAATCAATTCTTTTTTTCTCGTATTGTATTCATGATAATTTGAGTTCAATAGTGTTAAAAGAGCCCTGTACACGGTCAAATTTGTTTGTAAAACTTCATGTTTTCATCAAACAAAAGCACATACGATCAAACCAATAGATAAAAAAAAATTTGTTAAACTTGCCCATAGTTTTGGATTTCTCCTTGCCGCGAAGATAAGTTTGTGTTATCATCTTCTGGTGCTAGCACTATGGATGAAGCAATAGAAAAAAAGGTCGTCAATGGTCTAGAGAGTGGTTGAAGTTACGGGATAAATATACGCACGAAAATTTGTTACAGGAATTAGTGCGCACAGAACCAAACTACGCAAATTTCCTGCGCATGGACCATAAAACATTTGAAGATTTATTAACATTGTTAAGTCCTTGCATAGCAAAACTGACTACAAGTACTTGTAAAAATTAAAATATTATGTTGTACCTATTTGTATATAAATTACAAATGTTTAGAGTACGTAACTGTATATGTTGTACTTGTAAGAATTAAAATATTATGTTGTACCTATTTGTATATAAATTACAAATGTTTAGAGTACGTAACTGTATATGTTGTACTTGTAAGAATTAAAATATTATGTTGTACCTATTTGTATATAAATTACAAATGTTTAGAGTACGTAACTGTATATGTTGTACTTGTAAGAATTAAAATATTATGTTGTACCTATTTGTATATAAATTACAAATGTTTAGAGTACGTAACTGTATATGTTGTACTTGTAAGAATTAAAATATTATGTTGTACCTATTTGTATATAAATTACAAATGTTTAGAGTACGTAACTGTATATGTTGTACTTGTAAGAATTAAAATATTATGTTGTACCTATTTGTATATAAATTACAAATGTTTAGAGTAGGTAACTGTATATGTTGTACTTGTAAGAATTAAAATAAAATAATCATTATCTACTATTTATCTTTTGTCCTGTTATTGAGCTGATTCCCGATTCTTCCTCCACTTTGTCTTGCAGAAACTCAAGTTCTTTGTAGTACCATAATGAAGGTACATACAGTTCATCAGTACCAAATCCAGAAAGCATCCATTTTTTCACGGTTGAAAGTTGTTCATAAAATATTATTTTTTAACATCTTCTTCAGTAATGTTCCAGCGAGACACTTTCAATAATTGCGTCATTTTTTTTAATTGCATTGATTCTCTCGTTTTAATCCATGTTGTCCTTTGATTTTATTCTCCACAGCATCGGCATGTCGCGATATACAGAGATAAATTGCAAAAGAAATTATTTTTATTTCATCGCAGTTGTGTTCTCCATGATTTCAAGGCGATAACTGAAATCTTATTTGACAAACACAGTAGCACACTATCAAACAGGTTTGTCAAACACACCGTCAATCAAAATTTCCATCAAAAACACTCTCTTAAAATTTGACAAACACGTTTGTCATTCAAAAATTTGTCAAATAATTTGACCATGTACAGGGAATTTAATACAAGTTTCTATGTGCATACAGAAAACATTCGAGGGCAAATTCACAGGGCATAGTTAAAATACCCTGTTCTCTAAAAACTGTTCTGCACGAGTCTCTAGGCAGTGCCCTAAGTGCTCGCTTCTGCAGGACAAACACAACCTGATCCCAAACCTATTCCCATAGTAATATACCATATTACATGGTGGAATGGAAGTTTGCATGGTATACCAACTTGATTGTGTCTTTTACACAGATATCTTTCACTTTTTTTATAGCATATATTGCTGAGTTTAGTCTCAGATAATTGGTCTATGTGATTATTCCATCGTAATTTCTTATCGACTGTCACTGCCAAATAAATAGTTTCATCAACCACTCACACTCTTTCAGAAAGGACAGTTGAAATTAAATGTCTTAAGCATCTGACTTTCCAAGAGAGAAGCTCACAGCATTTGTTTTTGTCATATTTAAAACTAAGGAGTTATCGTAAAACCAGTCCTTAAAAATTGTTATAAAATATTGATTGTAAAGCATTATCCACATTATTTTTTTTACCTTTAAGAACTAGTGAAGTATCGTTAGAAAACATTATGATTTTAGAATTCATATTAGTGCAGTTAGGAAAGTCATTAATGTATATTAGAAACAAAAGTGATCCAAGCACAGATCCCCAAGGAACTCCACAGCTTATCGTTGCTGTCTGCGATCTGATATTATTAACTTTAACATATTGCTGGCGGTTTTCTAGATGGGAAAAAAATATTTTCTGTATCTTTGATCCCGTAACATTCAAGGTTTATAAGTATAGACTCAGAAAATTGAGATTCTTGAGAGCTCGCGCGGGTGACATACGTCACCCAAGAATTTCGTAGCTGTACTGCGCAGCTGTAGATGTGCTGTGATGACTATCGCGCTACTGCCAGGAAGTATGTTTCATTCATGAGGAATACCGAAGAGAACAGCATTGTAGCGCGGTGCGTTCAGAAATTGTTTATCAATTTTACACAGTGGGTGACACATGTCACCCATGTCAGCACACTGTAGTGTTAAACATAAAAAAAAACTACATCACATTTAGCACTGATAAGAGAGGTCAACCTCACACTACTAATAAATTGATTATACATAATAATAACTGTAGCTTTTCACATTGCACTTGCAACCCTCTAATAAACGCAGAAAAGACTTGTTCAGTGACAGTAATCATTTATGTAATTTTAGGCAAAAAAGGACATGGTGATGCTACCCCTAATCCTACAGCGAGCACTTCACAACCTGCACCACAGCCACAAGCCACTTTACCTTCGCCCCCTACTGAACAGCCACCTTCCATAAAAGAACCCCAAATACAAGACAATGGTGCATCAGTTTCTATATCTCATTCTAAAAAGGGGAAACAAAAGTTTAAGCCTCTTGATGTAGCTGCTTTAGAAAAACTTAGTATTTCTGAAGATACTAAAACTAAAGATGTCACCACTGAACCAGTTATATCTCAAACATCTCAAGCTGCAGAAAAAGAAGTCCAATTACAAAGCAGTGGTGATGTCATTTCTACATCCTCTTCTAAAAAGAGGAAACAAAAGTCAAAGAAAGTTGATTTAGCTGCTCAATCACAACATATTCAACCTCAACAACAACCTCAACCACAACAGTTACATCCGCAGCAACAGCTGCAACCCCAACAACAGTCCCATCCACAACAACAGCCGCATCCCCAGCAAATTCATCCACAGCAACAATCGCACCCCCAACAATTTTATGCACAACAACAGCCGCAACCCCAACAAATTCATCCACTACCACAACCTCAGCTTCAAGGTCAATTACCTCAAGCAATTTCCACTGATAAGAAAAAAACACCTTGGGGTAAAACAAGTCCAGCATCTGAAGGTGTTATACAACCAGCTCAAATTTTGGAGCCTCAACCACCTGTTGTTAAATCTAAAACATCGGAACCAAAGAAGGCAGTGGGGAAAAAACCCGAGATCAAAGCTGTACCAACTGAAGCTACTCAAAAGCCAACTGGACAAGCAGTTGAACAATATGGATTAAAAATACCTAAAAGAAATAATCCTGGTCAAAAGCCTGGTCGAAAAATTAAAATTGAAACCAATTATATGCCGTTGACTATTTCACCAAAATACGAAGGGGTAATTAATGTACAATGTATTATATTAGTATTAAACACTTCCTTGCACCCTGCACAAGTAGCTAGTTTACTACTCCCGCGCAGTATCAATAGTATTATGTATTTTCATTAAATATCACTCGGGTTCGATTCCCGGTGGAGGCACAGTTTTTAATTGTGTTTTCAGTCTGGATCTGTGAGACGATTTATATCGTAAGTCTCTAGAATGTGACAACTTGTTATTGCGATTGCAATCCTGGGGCACCTGTGGAGAACCTTAACCATTTGAAACAAAATGTCGCTTCAGCAATTACATCTTTCCATTCCAGTTGATATTATTGAAGTTAACAAGAATATTCTTTAAATAGAATGAAGTTATTAACGTTTGGTACAATTTTTAGGTCCATTACGATGTCACAATAGATCCAGAAAAACCCAAGAAGTTATTTATGACCATCATACAGCAGTTTATGAAGGAAAATTTCCCCGGACGATTTCCAGCTTATGACGGAGTGAAAAATCTTTATAGTCACGGTGAACTACCCATCGGACCTTCAGGAATATTTACAAATATGGTAATAGTCAAAGGAATTACATCAATACATGATAGCTTTTGTCCTTTGTTACATATATGTATTGCTTGTGTCTCGTCTCCCTGTTTCTCTTATGTGATCTGCCATTTCTCCATCAAACCCTCCACCACCAATCATAACATAGACTGATTTTGTACTAGTTTAAGTAACAACATTGCTGATGATGGACATTGGAAGTAAAACTATACGAGTGTTTCAAATATTCTTTGAATAGTTAGTCAATAAAAATAATTTATGATGTATTATGTACAGTTTTGGATATTTCTTGTTGGCTCTCATTAAAACATATATTTTTTTACAAATATCAGAATTTGTAGTAATCTAACCGTCGATTCGTTCATGAGAATTTATTTCCTCTTAGGCTCGATCTTTCAATCCTCAGATAATCTACCCGATAAAATTTATTCTTCAGATAACGCTTTTATCAGTTGAATAAAATAAAATATGTTTTTCAATTGTCAGATAGCAGTTATTACTCAGATAAAGCTACTATCTATCAAATAAGTTATCTGCGCATTAGACCTCTAGATAGGCACTTATCTGTCAAATTCATTTAAATTGGAGCCTGTTGTGTGATTTATCATGGATTTCGATTTAATTGAAGATTTATCAATAATGGAAGAATATGAAATGATAAACGAAGTCAATCCGAAGTATAGTTCGGAGTACAACGTTCGTCCGCGGAAGGATCATGTCAATGATTGAGATGATCAAGAGTTTCTTCGACGAAGAGTTTCTTATTGGAAACCGAATCTGTTTTTTATTTTTAACAATGTGTCGATATCTACATACTTATAATTTCCACCATCAAGTGAACTTCGTTCACGGTGAAATTCGACGCTCTTTCTCGTTTTTTTTTTTCATTTTGTTTTGTATAATATAACAGATATCAAACAGCACAGATCACACGAACTTAGGAAATCTCAAAAATTTGAACTGCATGTTAACCATGAGCACATGCGCAACTTGTATCTTTCCCTTACGTACAATTTTGATATATTATGCATCTCTATTACGCATAGAAATGTTACCAGTGATAAAAATAAAGGTCAGTTAACTAACCATTAACAATCTAGAGAATAAATGGTCATTGAAAAACGCACTTCATTTTATTTAGACAAATAACTATCTCTAGTTTTATCTGACGTTCAAAAGATCGGCCCCTTAATGAATCGACAGTATTAATCCTACTTGATCTCCCAACTTGATAATGGAAACACTTCCCAGACTTTGATATCTGTTATTATTAAACTTGATAGTGGAAACACTTCCCAGGGTATTCCCATTCAACGAGGAGTCCGACAGGGGTGTGTTCTTTCACCTACTCTGTTTAATTTGTATTCTGACTTGGTATTTAAGGAAGCGATGACTGATACAGATCTCGGTGTGAAGGTCAATGGTGTGGTCATCAATAATATCAGATATGCAGATGACACCGTATTACTTGCAGACAATATACAAGACCTTCAACAACTACTCAATAAAATCAATTCTACCGGAGAGCATTATGGACTTAACATTAATATTAAGAAAACCAAAATGGTGATCTTTAGCCGTGATAGCCACCCAAATATAAATCTTCAACTTAAGGGTGTTAGTATCGAAAGGGTAAAACAATTTAAGTACTTGAGTAGTATAATTACTGAGAATCTAGACCCTGACACTGAAATAAAATGCAGAATAGAAGCAGCCCGATCGGCATTTTACAAAATGAAAAATCTTCTCCTCGATGACAATATCAACTTAAAGCTGAGACAAAGAATGGTCAAGTGTTATGTGTGGTCAGTTCTGCTTTATGGGGTGGAGGCATGGACTCTCAAAGTTAATATTATAAACCGCCTTGAAGCATTTGAACCATGTGGATCCACCGCAGAATGTTTAGAATATCGTGGACTGACATGGTCAGTAACACTGAAGTTCTACGTAGAGCCAACACCAAAAGAGAATTATTCACCAATGTTAAGCTCCATAAAATGTTGTACTTCGGCCATATTCTGAGAGGTGAAAAGTATGTCATCCTTCAGCTCGTCATGAAGGGGAAGATTGAGGGTCGTAGAGGGGTTGGAAGAAGACAGCTTTCCTGGCTGCGAAACATCCGAGAATGGACCGGTAAAAGAACTGTGCAGGAGCTGTTTTGCACTGCACAGGATAGGGAGGCTTTCTCTATGGTAGTCGTCAACGTCGGGGAGACCTGATATGACACAAGAAGAAGAAGACCTCCCAACATACATACCATCGTGCTGTTTTCATATTATAGGTAGGAAATACGACTGACCTCCATACTATCCTATCCTTACATAGTTGGACAGAGTCAACAAAGCGGCTTACTATGACCGATGCTTTAGTGTGAGTGGTCCTATTAAGTGGAATTCACTGCCTCTAGATGTCCGCAGTGCTTAAAGCAAGAGCACTTTCACTAAAGGATTAAAAACAGCTTTGTTTCAGAGAGCAACACAACATTAGACTATCAGCGCCCTTGGTATGATCTCGAATCATTAAACGGCGCTATACAAATGACTTATTATTATTATTATTACATACATACCTACATGTTTTGTATAGAAAACTAAATATCTTAAAATATTCAATAATTTGGGTTTATAATTTGGTATGTATTCTTCAACTATACATACTATCTCATGTGTTACATGCAACTAGTGTTTATTTTTATTTGGATTTGGTTATTTCAGGTGACAGTTCACGAGCCTGACAGGAAGGATCCCTTAAATTTTGAAGTAACAATCAAATTTGCAGCCAGGATCGATTTCACTTCCTTATCAAGGTATGCCAATCAATCTGGGTAGAAAATATAAAATTTGGGATGTCTCAAGGATCAGTTCTGGGGCCCATTCTTTTCATTTTGTACATTGAATGTGGTATATTGATAGCGTGCGGTGTATTTTTTTTAGTTCAAGTTCATATTTTATTACAAAACATATAAAAAAACAAACATAATAATCCAACTGTGCATGTGGTTATACCAATTACTTATCATTTATTTATAGGCAGGTAGCCAAGGCTGTCGAATTTTATTATTTGGTTGTAACTATTTGCTATGTCCAATAAAAGTCCAGTCTATTCTTGAAAATATTAACATTTTCAGCATCCAAAACATGTTGGGGCAGTTTATTCCAAGTATTCACCACTCTATTTGAAAGAAAATGTTTTCGAGGATTTGTCGAGAACCTACTTTTCACAAGTTTTAAGCTATGGCCATGCAAATTAGTGTTATTTTTATTGACAAGCTTTTTTAACATCTCAATAGAGACGAAGTTGGGATATTGTAGAAGAACCAGGAACTCGAGGCACCTACACGACCTGTCATCGGCTGGTTTACGTGATCACTTTATGCAACTGCGCAACGTTCACCAATTATTATTATGAAAAAAATAGTGTTAGCGTTCCACATTTTTGAAGTATATATAATATACACACATTTTTTAAATATATAAAGATATTTCAAAAATGTGGAACGATTTACAAGTTTGAGTGCCATTGTTGCGCAGGGCATGCGTGTTTCGTATGGTTTTTAATAATTTATTTATTAGTTAATTTTTTTTTTTTATTTTATTAAGTTCACAATAACATATACAAAATATAAAACAAACAAACTATATAGAAAAGATTCACAGTAAGACAAAACATATTTACCCTTTACTAGAGTGCAAGCACTCGTGTGTAAAGGAGACAATTTAATACAGAATACACAAAATATTATACATACATAATTATTATCTATACAAAAAGAAGTTAATATAATTTACATATCAGTCAAATAATAAGTTTGATTTATTCTTTATTTTTTTTTTAAAATCATTATGTTCAATTGCCAGTCTCAAATCTGTTTCAAGTTGGTTGAACCACACCACCCCATTGTACGTGTAGTAGTGGTGTGTTGTGTATGTATGTGTTAATGGGGTACACAGTTGACCCACTATATTATGTCTATCACTCGCCACACGTACAAAGGCATGGTGCGACCTTCCAATGTCCTTATGTATTTGAAATAGCACATTTTTTTTATAGATATTTTTAAAAGATGGCACTTGAAAATCACGAAATAGTTGCAAAGTTGGGTAGTCAGATGGTTTTTTATTTATAATTTTTATTATCAACCTTTGTGTAATTTCTAGAGGCAAAATGGATGTTTTATACGCCTCCCCCATGCAACAATGCCATATTGCATTATTGAATGGGCGAAAGCGTAATACACATTTTTAAGTAATTTTAAATTGAGAATGTTTCTAAGGTTGATAAATATGTAAATAAGCTTTCTTAATCTGTTTATCGTATTATTTATTTGAGTTTTCCATTTAAAGTTACTGTCAATTATTACTCCTAAATATTTAATTTCATTTTTATTTGTTATACATAGACAATCGTTATTTTTACATGTCAATACTTTTGTAGAACAATTTTTTGAGTGGATTTCAATGTTTAATGCAATGGGAGGTATTTTCTTGTTTATGGTAAAAGGTATATAGTAAGTTTTCTCAATATTCAGAGTCAATATATTATTGTCAAACCATTCTTTTAATAAATTTATATCAGTGTTAGCATTTTCTTCAAGCTCATTCCATGAATTTGCCTGAAAAATAATTGCCGTATCGTCTGCATATGAAACAAGTTTTCCTGATATTGTCAAATTAAATATATCATTTACATATAAGATGAACAAAAGAGGACCCAAGATTGTGCCTTGAGGTATTCCAAAATCACTTGTATTCGGTACGCTTAGAGTATTATTTATTTTTACGTATTGATCTCTAGAGGACAGAAAACTTTCAATCCATTTTATTACTGTATCTGCAATTCCGATTTTACCAAGTTTATAAAGAAGTTTTTTAAGACTTAGGCCTAGCTCACATTGGATGCGTTTTCGTACGAATTTCGCTCGTGCGTAAACGTACGTAAATGCACGAACGATCCCGATACTTGATGTACTATGAGAGTGCTCACACTGGATGCGAGTTGGTCGTACGTGATCGTACGTAGTCGTACTGTGGTCGTACGTATACGCACGAATTGTTACGACGTCTGAGTTCGCTCATGGACATGCTCACATTGGATACGTTTACGTACGAAATTCAGTCGTCCGAATACGTACGAAAACGTCGAAAACGCACGAATAATCCCGTTCCTTTGAGCACTATGAGAGTGCTCACACTGGGTGCGAGTTAGTCGTACGTTGACGTGCGTATAGTTCCGACATACGAATTCGATCCAAACTTGTTTGGATATTTTGCTCCGTTCGTACTTTGATTACACATAAATGGATACAGAAAATTTTGTTTTTGGACACAAATGTTTATGAGATTTCTGATTACGTTATGCAATTTGATCCGAATTCAAATAACTAAATATTTTTTTATGACTTGGTATTTTTATCTTTGTAAACTGTTATTTTAAATTTCTCTTCATGTGTTGTTACCTGTTTTTTATAATTTGCTTACCCCAAGGTTTTGTGATGTTTTGTGCTATGTGAAGAGAATATGTTATTATAAAATGTTATAAACAAGATAATTTTGTCTATATATATTACAATTGTCGGCCTTCGTTGCTCAGTTGGTTGGGTATCTGACTGCTGATCCAAAGGTCCCGGGTTCGATTCCCGGTGGAGGCACAGTTTTTAATTGTGTTTTCAGTCTGGATCTGTGAGACGACTAATATCGTAAGTCTCCAGAATGTGGCAACTTGTTATTGGGTGCGTGTTAAATAAATATTTGACATAGTACCTGTTAGTTGTCCGAGAAGAAATATTAAATAAATGAATAAATAAATAAATGGGAATAAAATTAGATGGGTCGATGGCAGAGCGATTAGCGCGCTGGGCTAGTAATTCAGTGGTCGCGAGTTCGAATCCTACCTCAACCGATTTCGTTCACCTATAGCACAAGCATTTATTTTCTTATTTTAGGGAACGTAGGAAGATGTATATGTACTTGTTTAACAAGGACATATTCATTTTTATCTAAAAAAAAAAAAATTGGCTAACCCACAGAGAGGCTGTGCCTTGTGTGATTTTTGTATGCACGGTAGCTTTGTTGTGATTGATATTATGTTTATGTGCATTGTTTGTTATCCGTGTACCAAATCTTAAATACATAAAATTGTATGACCAGCATCGTACGTCGACGTACGATCAAATTCGTATCAAAAATCGGAGAAAGCCGTATCTAGTGCGCACACTCGACCAGTATCGTATGTATACGTACGATGCGAATTCGTATCCAATGTGAGCAAGCCAGTGCACGCACTCGATTCGTACGACCAGCATTGTACGTTTACGTACGACCAAATTCGTATCCAATGTGAGCGGGCCCTTATGCTATCAAAAGCTTTTTTTAAATCTATGAATATCGCAAGCGATTTTTTTCCTTTGTCTAAAGCTTCATATATTGTTGTTGTGAGGTCAATGATTGCATCCTGTGTGCTTATTTTTTCACGAAATCCAAATTGTTTGTCACTTAATATATTATGTTTACTAATAAAATTTAAAATTCGCTTTTTAGTTACTTTTTCAAAAAATTTTGATATATTTGATAGTACAGATATAGGTCGGTAATTACTAATTTCTTTGGAGTCACCTGATTTATGAATCGGTGTAACAATCGTTTTTTTGTATATAGATGGAAATATTCCCTTTTTGAGACTATTGTTTATTATATGTGTAATCGGCTTCTTCAAAAATTTTGTAAATGTTTTTAAGTTTTCAACCGTAATGCCATCGAAACCAGGTGCTGATTCAGTTTTAAGGTTTTTTATTATATTTACAATTTCTTGTTCAGATACTATTGCAAATTTTTCTAACTTATCTTCAATTGATTCTGCTTCATTTCCTGAGGTCAAGGTGATATTATCTATGTTGTTGGTTATTTCATTTGCAAGATTTTTTCCGACATTCGCAAAAAAATCATTGAAAACATTGGCACATTGTTTAGGGTTTTCAGAAACTTGTATTATATTATTGTTAATTTGTAATTTTGAGATATCATTTGGTTTTATTTTATTTTCGATTATTTCATTTATTGTTTTCCAAATCTTTTTACTGTCGTTGCCAGAGTTTGAAACCCGTTTTTTGTAAAATTCTTCTTTTGTAGTTTTAATTAATGCCGTGAGCTTGTTTCTGTAAATTTTAAAGTGAGAGATAATTATATCATTAAGTGGAAATTTTTTTGTTAGTTTAAATAATTTTTCTTTTTCTCTTATAGAAACCACTAGTCCATGTGTGATCCAAGGTTTAATTTTACGAAAATCACTTTTATAGGTTTTATTTGGTATTACACAGCTAGAATCCTTTATGTGCTTCTGTAAAGTATCATGGAATTTTAAAGCACTTATATTCACATCTTCCGTAGATAGTGTGGATTCCCAGGTTTCATGGCATAATTTTTCATACAGTATTTGTTTATTAGTTATTATTTTAGGCATAGTTGAATCATTTTTATGATTTATTTTATTTTGATTAACTAAATTGTAGTTAAATATATATGTATGGTGATCTGTTATGTTGTTTCTCCATATAATTGTAAGAAGATTATCAGTATTATTAGAATTACACCATATATGGTCAATACATGATGGTATTTGATTTTTAAATTCTCTCGTATATTTTTGAAGACAAGGTTTAAAGTTAAGAGCGGTCATCATGTTGATATAATTATTTTTTCTATGGTGTCATTATTTTCAGCAATATTCCAACTGTCGATTTGTTCAGGAGAACTTTGTTCTCTTAACATATCGACAATGTATCAAGCCAGGATACGCGAGAATTGTATGCAGAGGTCTACTTTTTTCACGGCTTTTCCAACTTTGAAGTCAAAAAACACCAACTTAGAGGCTTCGCAGCATATATGTTCCATGCACGGATTTACTCAGAATTCGGAGTAGAACATTTCGTGTGTCTGTGTGTGTGTGTGTCTGTGTGTGTGTCCGTCCCCCCCTTATAACTTTTGATCCGCTCAATTTACAGAGCCCAAAATTTAAGAATTTATAAACAGTTACAGGCCTACAAAACTTTTATACTCGGAATTTTGAATTTTTGTTTCAGTCAGGGGTTATCAACTTTTGAATTTTTATTTTATTTTTACATATATCTCAGAAACCATAAAAGCTAAAACACTGAAAATTGGTATAAGCATAGAAAAATACAAAATCTCAAATTAGTTTATTCAAAAAAATTCCAGATTTTCTCAAACATTTTTTATTAAGAAAAATATTTTTTTATGATAAATTTATGAGTTAAACTGCCTATATTTTCATTTTTTTTTAAAATATCGAAAAAAGCCGAAACACCCCAACTAGATAATTTAATTTTCTATAAAAAATATCAACATGGTATTAGCACATCTCAAACTTTTTTTAACAATTTTTATAAAAATTGAATATAGTGACGACATTGCTTCATACAATTTGTAGGGCAGTCGCCTATACACAATATGTAAGAAGACTTAATAGTTTGATAGGTACTTAATCTTCAAACATACATACAGAACCATCATGCTGTTTTCATATTCCGGGTAGGAAAACAGGACTGACCTCCATACTGTCCTATATTGACATACATACCAACATGTGTTAAAATTTTCAATAATCCAACTGTCGATTTGTTCAGGAGAACTTTGTTCTCTTAACATATCGACAATGTTTCAAGCCAGGATATGCGAGAATTGTATGCAGAGGTCTACTTTTTTCACGGCTTTTCCAACTTTGAAGTCAAAAAATACCAACTTAGAGGCTTCGCAGCATATATGTTCCTTACACGGATTTACTCAGAATTCGGAGTAGAACATTTCGTGTGTCTGTGTGTGTGTGTGTGTGTGTGTGTGTGTGTGTGTGTGTGTGTGTGTGTGTGTGTGTGTGTGTGTGTGTGTGTGTGTGTGTGTGTGTGTGTGTGTGTGTGTGTGTGTGTGTGTGTGTGTGTGTGTGTGTGTGTGTGTGTGTGTGTGTGTGTGTGTGTGTGTGTGTGTGTGTGTGTGTGTGTGTGTGTGTGTGTGTGTGTGTGTGTGTGTGTGTGTGTGTGTGTGTGTGTGTGTGTGTGTGTGTGTGTGTGTGTGTGTGTGTGTGTGTGTGTGTGTGTGTGTGTGTGTGTGTGTGTGTGTGTGTGTGTGTGTGTGTGTGTGTGTGTGTGTGTGTGTGTGTGTGTGTGTGTGTGTGTGTGTGTGTGTGTGTGTGTGTGTGTGTGTGTGTGTGTGTGTGTGTCCCTTCTAACTTTTGATCCGCTCAATTTACAGAGCCTAAAATTTCAGAATTTATAAACAGTTACAGGCCTACAAAACTTTTATACTCGGAATTTTGAATTTTTGTTTCAGTCAGGGGTTATCAACTTTTGAATTTTTATTTTATTTTTCCATATATCTCAGAAACCATAAAAGCTAGAACGCTGAAAAATTGTACAAGCATAGAAAAATAAAAAATCTCAAATTAATTTTTTCAAAAAAATTCCAGGGTTTCTCAAACATTTTTTATTAAGAAAAATATTTTTTTTATGATAAATTTATGAGTTTAACTGCCTATATTTCCAAAACTTATACAATTATCGAAAAAAGCCGAAACACCCCAACTAGATAATTTAATTTTCTATAAAAAATATTAGCATTGTAGTAGAAGATCTCAATTTTTTTTTAACAATTTTTTTAAAAATTGAATTTAGTGACGACATTGCTTCATACATTTTGTATGGCAGTCGCCTATACACAATATGTAAGAAGACTTAATAGTTTGATACTTCATCTCCAAACATACATACATACCATCATGCTATTTTCATATTCTGGGTAGGAAAAAAGGACCTTCCTTCATACTATCCTATCTTGACATACATACCTACATATGTTGTATAGAAAACAAAATATCTGACAATATTCAATAATTTGTATTTATGGGTTTATAGTTTGGTACGTATTCTTCAACTATACATACTATCGCTATCGACAGTTGGATCTCATGTGTTACATGCAACTAGTTTGTATTGGTAGTTTATCCAACTGTCGATTCGTTCATGAGAATTCAATTCTCTTAATGAATCGACATTATTAAGCCAAGATGCGTGTACGAAGGAAAATTTTGTATGGTGTAGTGGACTTTTTGCATGCTAATAGCACCAACTAGAGGCCTCGCAGCATATATGTTCCCATACATGGATTTACTCAGAATTCGGAGTAGAACATTTTATGTGTGTGTGTGTGTGCGTGCGTGCGTGCGTGCGTGCGTGCGTGCGTGCGTGCGTGCGTGCGTGCGTGCGTGCGTGCGTGCGTGCGTGCGTGCGTGCGTGCGTGCGTGCGTGCGTGCGTGCGTGCGTGCGTGCGTGTGTGTGTGTGTGTGTGCGCGCGTGTGCGTGTGCGTGTGCGTGTGCGTGTGCGTGTGCGTGCGCGTGCGCTTGTGCGTGTGCGTGTGTGTGTGAAAAGATTTACAGACATCATAAATTCATTTGGACTCGTCCAATCAGTACAAACATCAACTCATGACGCTGGAGGAATACTGGATATCCTTTTATTCAGAAAGGACTGCGACGAAATCTCTCCTAGTGTAATCGATATCGGGCTATCAGATCACAGACTAATTTTGACCACTCTAAATTTCGATCAACCCCCGCCAAAATATTTTACCACCACTTCAAGATCATGGAGATACTTTAATATTGAAAACTTTCTGTCCGATTTACATCTATCCCCTCTCTGTAACACTCAAGATAATTTATCTCTTACTGAACTAGTCGACACCTACAACACAACGCTACAAAATCTTCTTGAAAAACACGCACTGGAAAAAAACAAACGACGTCAAAACCGAATATCCGATATCTGGTTCGATGAAGAATGTAGGGAGAAGAAGAAAAAAATGTGCAAAATAGAGAGAGCGTATAAACACCAGGTCTCAACTCTACAACGATCAGATTGGATTGCAGCGCAAACCGACTATAAGAACACACTTGCAGCCAAGAAGAACTTTTACTGGACAGATAAAATCCAACAAGAACGAGATAACCCTAGACAAATGTGGAAATCCATAAACACAGTTTTAGGAAATAAAAATAATGGATCTTCAACTACTACGGATATCTTTCCAGACGCCATCTCTGACTTTCTGCAAAACAAAATTTCGAAAATTCACTCTACAACAATTTCGCCATCTCCTACCTCTTATTCAACAAACATAAGCAATAGTTTTCTAAATTATTTCATTGAAACAAGTGAACAAGAAATTATCAAATTCATCAATTACTCACCCAACCAACATTGTTCCTTAGATCCGATACCAACATGACTCTTGAAAAAATGCTCTGTTATAATAGCACCCTATCTCTGCAAACTGTTCAATTTATCACTGAGCTCTGGTGTAGTACCAACAAGTCTTAAAGAAGCAATAGTAACCCCGATTCTAAAGAAGCCAAACCTCGACCCTGATGACATTAATAACTACAGACCCATATCCAACTTACCTTTTATCGCTAAATTACTAGAAAAAATTGTATGTACAAGACTAAATGACTTCATTGAGACAAACGGAATATTTACCAAACTTCAATCTGCGTATAGAAAATATCATTCAACAGAGACCGGACTTCTTCGAATATTATCTGATACGATTCTAGCTACTGAAACCGGAAATCACGTTCTATTAGCATTTCTCAACATGAGTGCAGCTTTTGATACGATTGATCACACTATTCTCACTGAAAGACTCAAAACAACTTACGGTATGCGAGAAAACACATATAAATGGTTTCAATCTTATCTCACAGGACGACACCAAACTATCAAATTCAATAACCTAAAATCATCTCCCGCTATTGTAAAATTCGGAGTTCCCCAGGGTTCCGTGCTAGGTCCGTTACTATTTATCTTATACACAAAAGACATATTTTCAATCATTGACTCCCAAAGTACAGCTTTACTTTTATTGCACACCAGAAAATGCTCACCATCTAAAAACCACAATCTGTAAATGTATCGAAGATATCGGTGTTTGGATGTCAGCAAACAAACTTAAGCTAAACCCAAAAAAGACAGAACTACTCTGGACAGCAACACGCAAACGAAGCCATTTAATAGACACTTCCCCAGTAACTTTCGAAAATTCAGATATTCTTCCTAAATCCTGTGTTAAACTTCTTGGAGTCAAAATAGATTCAAATCTAAGCTTTTCAAACCAAATTAACACAGTTACTTCTTCTGCTTTCTTTCAACTAAGACGTTTAAAGTCAATCCGAAGGAGTATCCCAATTGAAGCCATGAAATCTTTGGTAAGCGCCTTTGTTGTCTCTCGTTTGGATTATTGTAACGGTATATATGCGAATTTACCAAAGAAAGAAATTAATAAAATTCAGTCAGTTTTCAATGCTGCAGCCAAACTCATCACTGGAGCCTCCAAATTTTCTCACATCTTTCACCATCTTCGCAATCTACATTGGCTTAAAGTCCCTGAAAGAATTGAATATAAGGTCTGTCTCATAATCTTTAAAGCACTCCGTGGTATGGCTCCTACTTACCTCTCCGAACTGTGCATTCCGCTTTCAATGAATGACAGACAATCATCACTTCGTTCTGCTTCTTCATCCATGGTTGGGAAATTAGTTGAAATAAACAGGGTGCACACAACTAATTTCGGTGATCGTGCATTTGCTGTGCCAGGACCAAATGCATGGAATAAGCTCCCACACACCCTCAGACAAACCGAAAATATATAAAAAAAACTCAAAACGCACCTTTTTGGCAAATCTTACCAGAGCCGAAATGATACAACATAATCATTTTTTCAGCGCCCTTGAGGTGAGATATTCACAAAAACGGCGCTATATATGTAAATTATCCAAATTTATTATTATTATTATTTACTAGAAACTCATCAAAAAATTTTCTTATACTCCGTATGTTTAAATGCAAAACTGTAAATGAGTTTGGAGTCATTTGAAGTATTTCATTACAGTCATCTGTCACAAATAAAATTTTTAATCAAGAATTTTTTTCTAGCTGTTGAGTTACGTAGTCATCCATTTATATTTTATAGATATTAGATTGATTAATATATACATATAAAAAGAGAGTTTATTCGTTAAGGAGAGGGAATGTTTATGAAAAATATTATAATATTGATATTTTCAAGTACAATCAGCTAGACTATGGAATGACCTAAGTGATGAAGTAACGTCATCTCAATCCATTCAAATATTTAAAGGTAAATTAAAAAAACTTTATTTGTCAAATAGTTCCTAATTTCCTTCTATATCCTTCCGTAACCTCCTTTTCCTCTTTGCTATGATCAGTGTTATTTTTATTGTTCTTTTATTTTTAAACTCTCTTTTCATTTTTTTTCTCTTTGTAATTTTGTTTTTATATTTCTTACTCTTTTATGTTATTTTTTATCAATTTATTTCTCACTTAATTAGTACTGTACCAATTTAACTAAGAGACTTCACGTTGCTCGGGTTGGTTGGAAGAAATTGCCTTATGGCAATAAACCTGCCTTTGTACACATGTACATAAATTATATAAATAAATAAATAAAATAGGTATTTTTTATATCATTTTTTAAAAATTTAGTTATTTTAATTTTTAGAATATTATTGAGTAAATTTTTGTGGAATTCGATTTTTTTTTATATTTTTGTATATTATACATTTTTTTTAAATGGAGTTATTTTTATGTAATATAGTCAGAAATCTATTTTTTCTAAAGCTATTTTTGTCATTGTTTGTAAATATGGACAGCCCTTATTATTTGCTAGATGGTCGGTTGGAGATTTTAAATTAAATTTTTCGTTTGTTGCGACACAGTTTTTACATTTTGGAGAGGTGTCCTTGTTTTCACAATCCTTATAAAAATGGTTTCCGGCGCAGTGCATACACGCCATTTTGTTTGCGACTTTTTGTAGGCATCTGCTTGATGTATGTCCAAATTTGAGACAGAAGTAGCATTGTATGACAGGATTTGTATCTTCTACATATATTCATTGGTAACCCAAATTGATTTTTCCTTCTTTGATGATTTCTTTTCTGACATTGCTATTTACAAATAAACAGGGAAAACATAGACATGTTTTATACAATTAACATTTTCAATTATTACAAAGGTACCTATATCAATAAAAGTACAAAAATAAATAGACACAGCATTTTGCAAAATAATAATGTTTAATATTGGTGAATTATCTGTATTACAAAGGTACCTATATCAATAAAAGTACAAAAATAAATAGACACAGCATTTTGCAAAATAATAATATTTAATATTGGTGAATTTTCTGAAGGAATCTGGATATTTATCAAATTGTGGTTATCTTTTCTCTTATTTATTTCTAAGGCTTCTAAAATATCATATGTTTTTCATTTTTATTCAGTTCTCTCTACCAAACCAACTATTGAATTATATTTGTATAGGTACTGTGACGTTATTTTTGTATTTACACGTCACTACTTAATTATTTTAATTTAATGTTTATAAAAATGTCTTAAACGAACGCACTTCGCAATATTGGAAATATTTCTAAAAAAGTTGTAAGGCGAACACAGCCGTGAACGGATTAGCTAGGCGGATCGAGATATCTATGCCTTCCTTTTCAACGCTGACAGCCGACACGAGGTATCACAGGTCGCCATACAGAATGGCGTACGCAAAACTACCCAGCAAAGACTGGAATTTTAAGTTCAAAGGAGGCTGGGTAAGTTCTTTATCTAGTTTCATCGATCCTCGTCTATATAAAATATCTGGCATGAGTCACGTTCGCTAATTTAACTGAATTCTTGCAGGAAATATAACAGCCTCCTTCTTTGCTTCTTTGCTTCCTTGCTGCTTTGCTTCCTTGTTTCTTTCTTCCTTACTTTCTTTTTCTTGTTTTTTGTACATGCTGTCTTCTCATCATGCTTCAATATTGGCATACTCTACTAAGTATGCCATGGATGATGAAAAATAAATAATTTTATATATCATGGTTGGTGCACACCCATATTTGCACATCATTAATGGATAATAACTGTAAAACACCGGTAAATTGCACTTCAAATCGACGTAAATACTACGATGGTAGTTTTCATTTCAACAATTGTACCTGCTGATCATCTTCAAGAAGATGGAAATTCATAAAACTGTTTCATTTCTAATTGATTAAAAAAAAACATATGAAATACTGATATTATTTGAAAATTTAGTTCAATCTGTTTAATTATGTCATGTTTAATATTTCTTGGTTATTATACACCACATGGTTTAGAGAAATATCTGAAAACTTGTAAATTGTAATTTAAGAATCAACTTGTTTTATTAAAATGTCAAATATTTAGATTAGTTCAGGTAACGTAGATAATTGCATCATATTTAACATTCATTACCAACCATGATAACAATAAATTGTAATTTCTTTTGTACTTATGCGTTTCTTTCATCGCTCAATCTTACCCACATCATATCTGACTCAGCTTTCATGTTTTCCTTACTGTTCTATTGAACAGAAAATTCTCATTTGATACTTAAATATATTCTTTTTTTGTCTTAATCAATAAACAACACGCTCTGAGATACTGAGATATTTGCATTATTTTAAATGAGTCTCATTGCAATATCGCTGACTGCTGGTGGTAAGGTTTTATGGTGAGTATAATTTTAGCTTCTCTGTTTTTGTCTTCTCATAAACCACCATACCTTGCAGTACATCATATTGAATTATACAGTTTGTTATTGATGATAATTATTTTGTTAATATGATATTGTATGTATGTAGATACATGAAGGAAGGATCATCTCAGCTTGCCCCACAGCAAGCTATTCAGTGTCTGGATGTGATTTTACGATATGCTCCTCTCTTCCGTTTTATCAAAGTGAGTATTTTGTAAACAATTATATTTATGTATTTTTATCAAACACTTGTTGGGATTTCATACACGAGGAAAATTTTGTAGACCTCAGACAAAGAATGGAATCCATTCATCAGAGAAATGGTTCAACTAATGAGGGACTAATTCAGTCAGTCCTTATTTTTACATATTCTTAACCTCCCGTAAATCTTTCTTACTTACCTTTGAGTTTGTGTGCTTTTCCTTGTTTTTAGCATAAGCTAGAAATCAAGGTGATCAGTGACAGTTCTCTGACGGAAGAAACTCAAAGTCATAGACAAATAATTTACATACATACCATTACGCCATGTCCCTTGCGGGGTATTCAGATAGAACCGAACACCACATTTTTCTATTCTGGCACGCATCCCTCGCCTCGTCCACATTCATGCATCGTCTCATACATGTTCGTCTATTGCTCACATTTCTAACATTTCCGTCTTTCGGAATATCGTTCACATGTTTGTGCCATCCCTTTCTTGGGCGTCCCCGACCTTTCATTCCATTCCTTTCCGCTATATATATTTTCTTCATCAGGCACTCCTTATTCATTCTCCCCATGTGACCAAACCATCTCAATGTGTTTCTCTTTCATTCTAGTAATGACATCTTTCTTCATCTTACATTCTTTCCTTATGTCCTCATTTCTTACCCGGTCATACATCATTCTATTACAAATCCTTCTTAACGATCTCATTTCAACTGCATTTATTCTGCTTTCATTCGTCTTCTGCCATGTCCAGGTTTCACTTGCATACGTCAAGGTTGGCACTACGATGGCGTTTATGAATGGCAACTTTGGCATTCTTTGATATGTTGCGATCATTCATAATTGGTCTTAGTGCTCCATTCACTCTTGTTTCCTGCCATAAATCTTCTTTAGGTTTTGGGAAGCATATTTCAACGGAACGGACGGCTCCACAAATCTTTAGAATATTGTTGTACTAAATAAAAATCTTTCAAATATTTTTGTACTATATAAGTAAATAAAAAAAATTAATAATTAAAATAAATATTGTTTTGCCAGAGACAAGTCATAAACACCATAGAGCCGACTACGAAATTCAACAGCTTGCAATCGCACGGTACCTACCAGTGAAACTTCTATAGCATTGGTCGACAACTATTGGTTAAGAAAAAAGGGTCAAATATTTTATATGGGAATTAGTGTAGGCTGCACTTGGGTCACATATCATTACAGTATACCTACAATATTTGTTTATAAATATATTAGTTTTAAAAATAAAATGCTTAATGTATATTTTTCCATTTATTGTTGTTTATAAAATCAATTTGATTGAAGTAGAGACACGTAATATTGCGACTAAATGTGAATCCACATAATATGTTATATTCTACCAAACATAGTAATTATTTGTTGAGTAAACCTTTTTAACTCTTTGTAGTTTTCGGAAGACAAACTCCTAAACAAATCCAACATTTTGATTATATCTATCAGTTTGATTTGCAAATCGCTTGGTACATAAATGATATAGACTGCGAAGGGTTTATAAAAATCCTTCTATTTACCCCCCTTTGCTCTCTTTCCCACCGTTGTGTATGATATTGTCTGTCGCATGCGTTGCGGCGAGAATATTTTGGGCTGCTGGTTGCATCAGACCTTTCTTAATCTGCTCTTTTGTCATTTCTAAAGCACATGTTTTTTTAACAGGTCGGAAGATCGTTCTTCAGTGAACCAAAGGGGAGAATCGTCAGTTTGGGAGGTGGACTGGATATGTGGTATGGAATTTATCAAAGTGCTATACTTGGATGGAAACCTTTCATAAATATAGACAGTAAGAACTATTTATTTTTATATTGAGGGTATTGTCCTCCTGCAACATTGCTGAGCATGATCGTATTGAGATTACTAATTTTGATAAAATATCACAGGTGTTTTTTTTTATAAATTTTTGTAACAAAAATTTTTTTTTTAAAAATTTACATTCACGTCAAAATGCTATAAGGTGTCATATTGTCTGCAGGTGAGGTCACACGTTGGTGAACTCTATATCAACTGTATGGCAACCAATGTCAAAATATATAATTCTGAGATAATTTGTGTATTTAAAATGAATTCTAAAGTGTGTAAGTGGTGTGCGGTCCTTCAATGTACAAACACGGTGAAAAAAAACTCTTATAGGCTGGCCAATCTTGACTTTGGTATGACTCATCGCAAAAATATGTCGATCGAACAAAAATACTTCTGCTTTTAATGTATCTATTTCTTATTCTCTGTATATAAAAAAACAAAGACGGAAGATGAAAGTAAGTCGCAGTGAAAAAACCAAACTCCCATATAAAATGTTGAAACGTACGTCTTTTATAAATCATACACTTATTTCGAAGATACCACGTGACGTTTGTGAATGTGAATGACGTTTTAAAGAAATATTTCAAATCTTCGTCTATAGGGTGACAATTTGTCCTAGTGCGTATTTTTAAACAACAAAAACATTATTTTAACAAATAGAATGTATGAAATTTGTTTCATACACACCACAACCATTTATTTGTCATTGATATTTTATTATTTATTAAATATTTTGTCAAAATTTCTATAATATTCTTATTGTAATGATTACGAAACCATGTAAGGTACGTAAAATAATGTGCAAATATTAAAATATATGTACAGTTATTGAATAAAATTATACTCTTTAGAGAACTGCAGAAGCATGTGGTATCACCGAATATAATGTGTCCACGATAAAAAAGAGAATGAGTAGTGATACACCTCTATTAGAAACACCAAAAAAACGTAGAGTTATAAAAATTAATATGTCGACGTTGACAATTTTACAAAAGATGCCGTCAAAAGAAAAATATATGAAATGCATTCAAAATATAAGTTGAACATCTATAAAAATGAAATTGATTATGATTTATTACCCTTACTATTCTTTTCATTCTATCAATATTTGTCCATCATATCGGTTTTTCAAGTACCTATTGTGAGAATTTCAATAACTCAAAATAATGATGAAATATTTATATGTTTTTAGTAATACCTGTCACTTTGAAATCGCTCGAAACGAATGATGACACACCGGATATCGAGGACAGTGATTAAATGACATTGAATATTTACTAACGTGATGTGTTTAACATGACCTGTTTTACTTTTGAAAAATTGTTTATATTGTGTAAAGTCCTCAGTTGCAACATCAAATCACAGTAAACCTTCAACATACTCGAACCAGTTGCTTCTCGGACTCCTCCATTAACACAGCAGCCCTACTATAGAACAATCTTGACCGAATTCTGTGTTTCACCTTCTCTTATTATAAGATCGAAAAAATATATTATTAATTTATCAGATTGCAAACCTTCCCAAAGGCTACGTAGTGCACTACTTCGGAAGCGTAGAATGGACCCAATTCCTTATAGCTGCCCTTACGCAGACATGTTAAGTAAGGTAAGAATTAATAATTACATTCTTTATTGTTTTAAATGATGTAATAAGTGAAAATGGAAAGATGATCAAAGTTAAATAAAAAAATTGGGTCCATTGTAAACAAAATGATGGTCACCATATTGCCATCCAAATTACATGTACAAACATACGACTTACGACGGGTCGCATAGTTTTTTGATGACGTCATACTAAAGTCAAGCGTGGCCGGCCTATAGTAAGGTAACTAATAGTTTATATCCAACATGAAAATTAAACAATACGATCTAATTGGTTACGGATGCTATTTTACTGTGGCAATTCCTTATACCTAGACTGCATGGACTAGGTAATAGGTATGCACATATAGTGGACATATTTAACTCTGGTCTGTCTCAGTACAAAGGCGCGTTGCTTAGAGCCCTACGCCCCGTTACCGCCGTCATGCATACATAACGTTTCGTTCCTTATTCATATTTTTTTATTTTTTTTTTTATTTTTCATTTGTTTGGAAACTTAACAGCTATACATTTATAATACTTAATTTCAAATGAGAATACAAAATAAATAGCCAATTATAAAGTTTCACATATTTAAATTATTATACATTATTAATGTTGGGTAGTCATTGTAAGATGGTGAGTGTATGTGGGGGAAAGGGAAGGATAATGGATATAGGAAAGCGTTGATAAGGAAGGGATGAATGTTTAAGGAAAGTAGGTTTGATTTTTAACCAGTAATATTACCAATAACTGCGCGTAATTGGCGTTTCATCGATGTCTGTGTGGAGTTAAATATATCAGGTTGGGGGTCAAGACTATTGTAATAATTTAAGCATCTGTTGACATAATTATTCTGTGCGTAATTTGTTCTGCAGTATGGTGTATAGAAAAGGTGATTTTGGCGTGTTGTTTTCATGGGGCAGTTGAAAGAAATTTTTTGGAGTAGGTAAGAGCTGTCTACAAGGTTATTAAGTATTTTATAAAGCAGATAGACATCGGATATCTTTCTTCTTTTTTCAAGTGATATAAACCCATGTAATTTTAAAGATTGGTCATAATCATGGCGGTAAATTTTTTTTCTAAAATTAAGCGTTTTAACAAACCTTCTCTGAATCCTCTCAATTCTATCGATGTGAATATTGTAACTAGGGCTCCATACGGTTGATGCAAACTCCGAATGACTTCTAACGAAGGCATTAAATAGGAGAACTAGCGAGGTTGTTTCTTTGAAGGATTTGGTTATTCTTTGTATGAAACCCAAGTTTCTGTAGCTTTTATTTACGACAGAATCAATATGAGGAATAAATGATAGTTTGTTATCAAGGATAACGCCTAGGTCTCTCGCTTCGAGTTTTTGCGACAATATATTATTATTAATAGTGTAGTGAAATTTAATTACATTTCTGCTTCTACTGAAACTCATTGAGAAACATTTATTTATATTTATATATAATTGATTTTTTTCACAGTAGCGAAAAAGGTTATTTAAATCCTGTTGTAGCAGTGAGGAGTCATGTGTAGATGAGATTTGTTTATATAATTTACTGTCGTCGGCAAAAAGAATTATTTCAGAGGTAGCTATGCATTGTGTTATGTCGTTAATGTAGATCAGGAAAAGCAAGGGACCCAGGTGAGAACCCTGCGGTACTCCGGAGGGAATTGGAACAAAACACGATTGGAAACCTTTGGCGGCTACTGCTTGTGATCTATTTGTTATATAGGACTTTATCCATCTGTACAGATCGCCACGTATGCCAAAGTTCCATAATTTAAAACACAGAATATTGTGGTTAATTTTGTCGAACGCTTTGGCAAAATCTAGGTATATTGTATCTAACTGGTTATTTTCGAGTAAGGCAGAAAATGAATGGTCGGTAAATTCTAATAAATTGGTTTCCACTGATCTTTTACTAAGGAATCCATGTTGTTTAATAGTTAAAGATGTTCTTATTTCAGGATTAATTTGATCTATAATGATTTTTTCAAATAATTTACTGAAAATACACAATTTCGAGATTGGTCTATAATTTTCGATGTTTGAATTGTCTCCAGTTTTGTGTATTGGTGTTATAAGGGCTTTTTTCCACATACTTGGGAAATGACCCTCATTAAGGGATCTTTGGAAAATTAAGTATAATGGATGACATAATTCATTGGCACATTGTTTTATTAAATGGGCTGGAATGTTATCGTAACCAGCTCCTTTGCTAGTATCAATTTTTGTGAGATAGTTATATACCAGAATAGGATTGATAGTGACTTTGTGTAAGAATACTTGTGAGTTAGAATCTGGGATATCCATTGCAGGTGGTTGTTCAGAACTGTCAACAAATACAGAAGCAAAATATTCATTGAATTTACTACAAATAGTTGGACCATCATTTGCAGTAGATTGATTATAATGCATGGTGAGAGGTAAGTTATTTAATGGACGTTTTGATTTAACATATGACCAAATATTCTTTGGATTGGATTTGAGTGAGTTTTCTATTTTAGCGACGTACAAATTGAAACAGGATCTTGTGAGGTTTTTTTGACGTGATCGCAATAGGGCAAAACTATCGTAATCTCTGGGGTTAGAAAATTTTTTCCATTTCGTATGATATTTGGTTTTCTCTTTTATTATTTTGATTAAGGGTCTGCTATACCAAGCAGGATAATTTTTGCTGGCTGAAGCATATTTTTTAGGAACAAATTCTACGATTAATGCATTGAGCTTATCATATAAGAGAGATAATGAATCTTCTAAATTTAGGTTATTGAAGTGAGTAGTCCAATCTATATCAGAAAGTCTATGCTTGATGTTTATATAGTCAGCTTTGTGGAATAAAAATATTTCACGTGAATTTGGGTTCATGTACTTGATAGTTGCCATATTAATATTTATAATTAGGGATTTGTGATGCGAATCTTCTGGTACAAGAGGAGAGTCACATTCAATGACGGAAACATTCTGTGAGTTAGATATTACCAAATCCAAAATTCTACCCATTGAATTATGGTGCGTGTTAATTTGATAAGTTTCAGTGAGTGAAAGGAAATCAAGAAGTAGCGTGCTAGCTGGTGTAGTAGAATTTATTTGTAGGATGGGGACAGAATTGATATCAAGAGACCAATTTAACTGAGGTAAGTTGTAATCTCCAGTTAGTATGAAAATGTCATCAGGGAAGTTATTTATTAGGTTACTAGCATTGTCTAAGTGATATTGCATATTGTCAAAGTAATTTACACCCTGTGGGTGATAACTGCAACAAATGTTGACCTTAAGAGATGGATTTACATTTAATGATACCCATATGTCTTCAGCGTGAGATATCCATGTTAATTGTTGTTTCGGATTGAGTTCATTCCTAACTGCAATAAGAACTCCGCCTCCTAGTTTTTGATTAACTATTTCATACTCACGATCTCTACGGAATACAACGTATCTTGAGTCAAAGAGTTCCGAGCTATTGATGCTCTCCAAGAGCCATGTTTCTGTGAGGCAGATGATATCGAAGTCGTTACTTAGACAGTTGATTAAGAATGTTTCTGTTTTGCTTCTAAGCCCACGTACGTTTTGTAGATAAATATTTAACCCCATTGAAGAACATAGACGATAGTAACTTTGTAAAATATTGTAAATTTCTTTGTTTTAAATTGATTGTTAATAGTTAAGGGTACGACGAAGCGCAGTAAATGGCAATATACGGGATAGTGTAGAGGAGAGGATAGGAAAGTATAAGGGATGGTGTGTTTTAAAATATCTATTGGATTTGGTGATAGTGTAACGTTGTTCGATTGCAGAATTTTCATTTTATTTTGAGTAGGTCTTCTTCTTGACTGATTATCGTAACCGGTGACACCTCGTTCCTGCGTATATAGATTCGACAATTTTTTATCCAGCAGAATTGGTATTCCTTCTCTTTGCATATAATTTTGGTTTTGTAAAAAAGGTATTTGTTATTCACGGTAAGATGTTCATTAAGATATATAGATTTTGGTTCTCCTTGGATTCCGATATCGCTCGTCCGTAAACCTTTGTTTTTACGCATGGCTGATAGTAATACATCTTTGGTGTGACGATTGCGAAATTTCACTATGATATTTTTTGGTTTATCCATAGGTTTTGTTCGTGACGATATTCTAGAGCAGTAATCGATGTCTTGTTTAGATATTTGCACGTTCAATTTATGCCCTATGTTAGTAACAATGTCTTCTACGACTTCAGATCTATTTTCTGGTAATCCAACAATTTCAATATTGTTAAGTCTGTCCCATTGTTCTTTTTCATTGAGCTGTTTTTTGATATTAATGACTTCTAGTTCCAAGGTTTCGATGGTTTTAATCTTATTGTCAAAAATATTAACTTTTCTTTCAATTTCATCAAATTTTTTATTAAAAAAAGACATACTTGTTTTAAAAGATTCAAATTCTAAGCGCATGGCAGTCATATCCTTTTTGATTTCTTTAAATGAAACTAATTCTTCACGTATGAGTTTTATTTCGTATAATACTGATGTTAGCGGGTCTCTTGGCGATGGCTGGGGCACGAAAGTGCTTGTATCTTGCATTAATTATTTTTTTGTACCAGTCTTACATTTGATACACATCCAGTTTGTGCGATTTGTTTTACTCATTTTCATGAAATTGCTTTCAACAATTCCCACACAGTTGAAGTGTAAATCATCTCTACACGCGTTACAGGTGATTCTATCACCAACGTGTATAACCTCGTTGCATATCTGACAAGAATTCATTTTTGATTTAAATAAATCACCTATATTCCAAGAGATGGTGGTATTTGTATATTTATTAGGTAGGTGAGATTTATTTTTAAAAATGGTCAGAGAAAAAAAAATATATATTTATCCTCCGAGCCGCGGGGTCGAACTCCTTTTGCCAGCTCCAAGTTCACCGAATTAATTAGTCCGAGCGATTTATCCACTAGTCCACAGTCCGTGACAGGAACGTCTTCAAAGTAGCGTAATATTAGATTGACAGCAGATTTGGTAAAGTATTTTATTTATTCACTTGTTTATTTTTTTCCCCGTTTTTTGATTTATTGTATATATTTTTATTTAATATAATATCCTGGATATATATTATATAATAATGATTTGGGAAATAAAAAAAATAAAAAAATATAACTGATTCAATTTTTGGCCGAGGTTGGGATCGAACTTGCGATCTCTGGATCGGTAGGCGGGCCCTTAGACAACTCAGCCGTGGGTACCTTTGAATGACTCGCCAATATTTCCAATATATATGCTCTGCCTTTATATTGAAATAATACAAGAAAAAATAATAATCTTGCCTTCTTTGATATACAACAATGGTGTTCACAGTCACAAGATTCAATATTTAGATTCAGAAAAAATAACTTAAATCGGATAATCAAAACAGATTCGAACATGCAGTGCATGTATAATAATGTTAATTCACTATTGATATGTTTAAAACTTTCTGTATCGCGTTATAAACCGAGTTATAAAGATTTAAATATGGCGCAACACTTTGACACCACCGACGCGTAAACAACTATAGTGGACATATTTAACTCTGGTCTGTCTCAGTACAAAGGCGCGTTGCTTAGAGCCCTACGCCCCGTTACCGCCGTCATGCATACATAACGTTTCGTTCCTTATTCATATTAACAATAGGTATGCACATATTTAACTCTGGTCTGTCTCAGTGCAAAGGCGCGTTGCTTAGAGCCCTACACCCCGCTACCGTCGTCATGCATACATAACGTTTCGTTCCTTATTTATATTAACAATAGGTATGCACATATAGTGGACATATTTAACTCTGGTCTGTCTCAGTACAAAGGGCCGTTGCTTAGAGCCCTACACCCCGCTACCGCCGTCATGCATACATAACGTTTCGTTCCTTATTTATATTAACAATAGGTATGCACATATAGTGGACATATTTAACTCTGGTCTGTCTCAGTACAAAGGGCCGTTGCTTAGAGCCCTACACCCCGCTACCGCCGTCATGCATACATAACGTTTCGTTCCTTATTTATATTAACAATAGGTATGCACATATAGTGGACATATTTAACTCTGGTCTGTCTCAGTACAAAGGGCCGTTGCTTAGAGCCCTACACCCCGCTACCGCCGTCATGCATACATAACGTTTCGTTCCTTATTCATATTAACAATAGGTATGCACATATAGTGGACATATTTAACTCTGGTCTGTCTCAGTACAAAGGCGCGTTGCTTAGAGCCCTACGCCCCGTTACCGCCGTCATGCATACATAACGTTTCGTTCCTTATTCATATTAACAATAGGTATGCACATATTTAACTCTGGTCTGTCTCAGTGCAAAGGCGCGTTGCTTAGAGCCCTACACCCCGCTACCGTCGTCATGCATACATAACGTTTCGTTCCTTATTTATATTAACAATAGGTATGCACATATAGTGGACATATTTAACTCTGGTCTGTCTCAGTACAAAGGCGCGTTGCTTAGAGCCCTACGCCCCGTTACCGCCGTCATGCATACATAACGTTTCGTTCCTTATTCATATTAACAATAGGTATGCACATATTTAACTCTGGTCTGTCTCAGTACAAAGGCGCGTTGCTTAGAGCCCTACGCCCCGTTACCGCCGTCATGCGTACATAACGTTTCGTTCCTTATTCATATTAACAATAGGTATGCACATATTTAACTCTGGTCTGTCTCAGTACAAAGGCGCGTTGCTTAGAGCCCTACGCCCCGTTACCGCCGTCATGCATACATAACGTTTCGTTCCTTATTCATATTAACAATAGGTATGCACATATAGTGGACATATTTAACTCTGGTCTGTCTCAGTACAAAGGCGCGTTGCTTAGAGCCCTACGCCCCGTTACCGCCGTCATGCATACATGACGTTTCGTTCCTTATTCATATTAACAATAGGTATGCACATATTTAACTCTGGTCTGTCTCAGTGCAAAGGCGCGTTGCTTAGAGCCCTACACCCCGCTACCGTCGTCATGCATACATAACGTTTCGTTCCTTATTTATATTAACAATAGGTATGCACATATAGTGGACATATTTAACTCTGGTCTGTCTCAGTACAAAGGCGCGTTGCTTAGAGCCCTACGCCCCGTTACCGCCGTCATGCATACATAACGTTTCGTTCCTTATTCATATTAACAATAGGTATGCACATATTTAACTCTGGTCTGTCTCAGTGCAAAGGCGCGTTGCTTAGAGCCCTACACCCCGCTACCGCCGTCATGCATACATAACGTTTCGTTCCTTATTTATATTAACAATAGGTATGCACATATAGTGGACATATTTAACTCTGGTCTGTCTCAGTACAAAGGCGCGTTGCTTAGAGCCCTACGCCCCGTTACCGCCGTCATGCATACATAACGTTTCGTTCCTTATTCATATTAACAATAGGTATGCACATATTTAACTCTGGTCTGTCTCAGTACAAAGGCGCGTTGCTTAGAGCCCTACGCCCCGTTACCGCCGTCATGCATACATAACGTTTCGTTCCTTATTCATATTAACAATAGGTATGCACATATAGTGGACATATTTAACTCTGGTCTGTCTCAGTACAAAGGCGCGTTGCTTAGAGCCCTACGCCCCGTTACCGCCGTCATGCATACATAACGTTTCGTTCCTTATTCATATTAACAATAGGTATGCACATATTTAACTCTGGTCTGTCTCAGTACAAAGGCGCGTTGCTTAGAGCCCTACGCCCCGTTACCGCCGTCATGCATACATAACGTTTCGTTCCTTATTCATATTAACAATAGGTATGCACATATAGTGGACATATTTAACTCTGGTCTGTCTCAGTACAAAGGCGCGTTGCTTAGAGCCCTACGCCCCGTTACCGCCGTCATGCATACATAACGTTTCGTTCCTTATTCATATTAACAATAGGTATGCATATATTTAACTCTGGTCTGTCTCAGTACAAAGGGCCGTTGCTTAGAGCCCTACACCCCGCTACCGCCGTCATGCATACATAACGTTTCGTTCCTTATTCATATTAACAATAGGTATGCACATATTTAACTCTGGTCTGTCTCAGTGCAAAGGCGCGTTGCTTAGAGCCCTACACCCCGCTACCGTCGTCATGCATACATAACGTTTCGTTCCTTATTTATATTAACAATAGGTATGCACATATAGTGGACATATTTTACTCTGGTCTGTCTCAGTACAAAGGCGCGTTGCTTAGAGCCCTACGCCCAGTTACCGCCGTCATGCATACATAACGTTTCGTTCCTTATTCATATTAACAATAGGTATGCACATATTTAACTCTGGTCTGTCTCAGTACAAAGGCGCGTTGCTTAGAGCCCTACGCCCCGTTACCGCCGTCATACATACATAACGTTTCGTTCCTTATTCATATTAACAATAGGTATGCACATATAGTGGACATATTTAACTCTGGTCTGTCTCAGTACAAAGGCGCGTTGCTTAGAGCCCTACGCCCCGTTACCGCCGTCATGCATACATAACGTTTCGTTCCTTATTCATATTAACAATAGGTATGCACATATTTAACTCTGGTCTGTCTCAGTACAAAGGGCCGTTGCTTAGAGCCCTACACCCCGCTACCGCCGTCATGCATACATAACGTTTCGTTCCTTATTCATATTAACAATAGGTATGCACATATAGTGGACATATTTAACTCTGGTCTGTCTCAGTACAAAGGGCCGTTGCTTAGAGCCCTACACCCCGCTACCGCCGTCATGCATACATAACCTTTCGTTCCTTATTTATATTAACAATAGGTATGCACATATAGTGGACATATTTAACTCTGGTCTGTCTCAGTACAAAGGCGCGTTGCTTAGAGCCCTACGCCCCGTTACCGCCGTCATGCATACATAACGTTTCGTTCCTTATTCATATTAACAATAGGTATGCACATATTTAACTCTGGTCTGTCTCAGTGCAAAGGCGCGTTGCTTAGAGCCCTACACCCCGCTACCGTCGTCATGCATACATAACGTTTCGTTCCTTATTTATATTAACAATAGGTATGCACATATAGTGGACATATTTAACTCTGGTCTGTCTCAGTACAAAGGCGCGTTGCTTAGAGCCCTACGCCCAGTTACCGCCGTCATGCATACATAACGTTTCGTTCCTTATTCATATTAACAATAGGTATGCACATATTTAACTCTGGTCTGTCTCAGTACAAAGGCGCGTTGCTTAGAGCCCTACGCCCCGTTACCGCCGTCATGCATACATAACGTTTCGTTCCTTATTCATATTAACAATAGGTATGCACATATAGTGGACATATTTAACTCTGGTCTGTCTCAGTACAAAGGCGCGTTGCTTAGAGCCCTACGCCCCGTTACCGCCGTCATGCATACATAACGTTTCGTTCCTTATTCATATTAACAATAGGTATGCACATATTTAACTCTGGTCTGTCTCAGTACAAAGGGCCGTTGCTTAGAGCCCTACACCCCGCTACCGCCGTCATGCATACATAACGTTTCGTTCCTTATTCATATTAACAATAGGTATGCACATATAGTGGACATCATTCAAGAATATTTAATATGGCACAATGAGACGAAAAGCTATCTAAACCTTTTCTTGAAAGCTAACAGTGAGTCAGAAGGTTTCAATTTTTGTTTCCTTTCTAGCTCATTGTACCATTTTACGCCTAGGAATGAATAGTGGCTCTGACCCAACTTTGTACGTCTCATCGGGAGTCTTAAGCAACCCTCGATTTGTAGCCTTGGAGTTATATATCGTTCGTTATCTATATTAGCAATTAGTTCTTTGACCATCTGACAGACAGCAACCTTCCTGTATATACTCTGCACCGGAGGAACAGGCAATTCATTGTACAACAGGTTAGTGCTATAGTCGCGTGGTCTACTGAGGATTATCTTCAAGATGCTCCTCTGGACCACATACAATTGGTTTAAGGTGGTTACATAAGCTCCTCCCCATGCTACAATTCCGTAACGTAGGATTGAGTGCACCAACGCGTAGTAAACAGAAGTTATTGTTTTTTTATCTAATATGTCACGAAGATTATAGAAAATATAGTACATTTTTCTGACACGGTCAGTGACACAGCTTACGTGTTCCCTCCACTTAACAAGACAATCCACAATCACTCCCAGGTATTTTACTTGATCAGCTCTAGAGAGGATCCTACAGTCGCCACACAAGTCAGACGAACCAGCTGAGCAGATCGAACATTGGTCGCTATGTATAATTATTTTAATATCTGATGGTATTGATTTATATTGATGGGCAAATGGGACAAAGACGGTCTTGTCCACATTAAGGGATAGTAAATTATAATCAAACCACTTTTTTAACAGAGAAATATCCGAGCTAGCTATTTCAGACACTTGAGACCAGGAGTTGCCTTCCACAAGTAGGACGGTGTCATCAGCGTACGCAAGTATCTCTGATTTAAGACCAATCTCAAATAATTGGTTTACGTATAGGATAAAAAGTATTGGTCCCAGAACCGTACCCTGAGGTACTCCGTAAGTGGGGGTTTCACAGTTGCTGAGGTGGTTCCCTATCTTTACACGCTGACGTCTATTCAGGAGATAGCTTTCGATCCATTTTTTCGCTGCTCCGTGTATCCCAACGACTTTAATTTTTTCTACTAACTTAGCGTGGCTCAGACTGTCAAATGCCTTACGTAAATCCACAAATATACCCAGACATTTCTTACCCGAGTCCAATATTTTATAAATATCAGAAGACACTCTAGCCAGAGCGTCTTCTGTGCCCATATGCTCTCTAAAGCCAAATTGCCCACTATGGATTATATTGTTTGAATTTAGAAAACTTGTCAATTGTATCTTAACAACTTTCTCATATATTTTTGCAATGTTAGAGGTCAGGGAGATGGGTCTGTAGTTACCTACTTGTCTTGGATCACCTGATTTAAATATTGGAACTACATGAGTATTTTTGTAAATATCCGGAAAGACACCATTATTTAAGCTAACGTTGATTATATGGGTTAATGGTGACTTTATACTTTCTAAGTTTTGTTTGAGAATTTCCACTGTAACACAATCAAAACCAGGAGAGGATCCACCCTTCATACCACCAATGATTTTGACTATTGCTTCCTCATTTATACATTGAAAGTTACTAAGTTTAGTTTCTACTAATAATTGATTTTCACTGGTTACACTCCCCTGTTGTGAGCTGATTGTATTCGCCAATTTCTCTCCTACTTTCGCAAAATAATTGTTAAAAATATTAGCAACTTCCACAGGAGACTCCTGGGCGTTCCTTATTATGTCATTTTGTAGAATTTCGTGGATATCAAGTCGTCTACGTTTTTTATTTATAAATTCATTTATAGTACACCATACCTTTTTGGGGTTATTCATACTATTGTATTGAGTTATTTTTTTTGAGTAATACAAATTTTTTGATTTTTTTATTAGTACCGTAAGAGAATTTTTATATCCATTAAATTTATGTTTAAGTCTATGCTCATAAGGGAATCTTTTCATAAGTTTATATAATTTTTCTTTGTGTCTTATCGAGACAATCATGCCGGATGTAATCCAAGGTTTAATGATTCTATATTTGGACTTCTTAGAAGTTACCCCCTCCAAACAATTTGCTTGGGAGATGTGTGAGTCGAGTGTTTCATGAAAATTTCGTGCACATTCGTCGGCGTTCCATGAGTTATAGACTGTATTCCAGGTTTCATTTGCAAGAGTGGACCTGAGTACATTAAAATCTATACGTTTCTTGATGACTGGCATATTGTTTCTGTCGTTAGTATTTTTTGAACAGTGGCTTTGTATATATATAGTAGCGTGGTGGTCAGTAATACTATTTTCCCATATTAATGTTTTTACGTTAGAAAGTTTACTGAGAGAGGTGTTAGTCCAGAAATGGTCTAAACAAGAGGAAGTCTGTCCTTCCACCTCCCTCGTATATAATGTGGTACAAAGTTTATAATTTAGAGAACTAAGAGTATCAATATATTCATCTCTTTCCCTATGTTTATTGTTTTGAGATACGTTAATATTAATATCTCCCGCCACTAAGACATTTTTACATTTATTTTGCGACAAAATATCATGAAGGTTTTCACAGAAAATTGATGTGTTTGATTCATGTGTCCGGTATATGGCATATATATTGAAGTTATTTTGACCTATATCAAATTGTATAAGCAGACAATTCGTTCCATTTACATTAGTCAATTCCAAAGTATTAACTGAAAATTTGTTTGTCACAAATACTACTACACCACTGCATTTGTTTATTATATGTTCTGTGCAATAATAGTGGTAATTCGGTATATTATATGTACAGTTATCGTTTCGTAAGTGAGCCTCAGTCAATATTATAACATCAGGTTTAACGAGCAGAAAGTTTAAATGTACCAAAAATTGATCAAAATTCCTTCTCATACTTCTTATATTCTGTTGTAAAACTATGAGTGCGCCATTCGTGTTACTTTCTAATTTAAATTCATGATTACAATCGTTGATCGTATTACATTTGATCTCCTTTACATTAAAACTTCTATCAATATCCCATAACAGGTCATCATCTAACATTTTGGCATTTGAAATAAATATTTTTTGACATTATAAATTAGATAGTAAGAAAGGAGAGATACTCCCGCAGAAGGATAACAGTTCAACGCAATGTGAATAATGGAAATCAGATTTCTTTGATTAAATCGATTTATCACAGTGCTCCTATTATAAGTAGTAAAGAATACTTGGCTAAAGGTGATAATTATATAGACAAAACACACTGAATATACATCATAATCACAATATTTAGTCGACACATAGGTACATAAATAGTCGATACATCGATACACAAGTCGTATAAAGACTGTCATATTAAGTGGAGTAAACTCACCGAAAGGTTCACTGTTATTGGTTGAAAACAGATACTTATTTAATTTAGTGCATCTACTCAACGAGGTGCATTCAATCCTACCCTCTTGATGCGCGTACATAATATTATCGTACTTGATGAACCCATTCGTTGGAAATTCATAATGACATTCTAATAAAATATTAAACTTCATAAATGAATAGGTTCTATGTGTCGAAAAATGTATAAGTTTTATGTCAAAAAATGTATCAGTTATCACAATTGGGCCACAATAGTTATTCACCTGAGCATAGTAAAAAATCATACATCGGCTGTCAAATACAGATAGAAGTAGTGACAGTAACTCGGATACACAGCGACACAAACTGTGACTCCCAGGACGGACATTCATAGATACGTATATACTTTCGACGCAAAATATTATTTTACAGATACAGGGTGCCTCACGTGGCTCAAAAACAGAAAAAAATATATAAAATTTAAAAGTAATTATGACGGAGACACTGATTAACACGCACTGGTCTAGTCAATAGTCTACATTTTGTCTTGCTCTCTCTAGCATGAAACCAAGGTACGAGCATGTTTCTTTGTCCATAGCACTATGAGAGCAGTTGTTTTTTCTTTTGTATTTGTTGTTTCCATAGACGCAATTGCTGCAAACGGGAGGCTGGTTCAAATTCAGACAATCCTTGAATTTATGATCACCACTGCAGTGGGAGCAGATGGGTTCCTTACTCCTGTTCATGCAATCCGAAGAAGAGTGACCCACTCTTAAACAGTGGTAACATTGTACAAGCAGATTCGCGTCCCTAACCGCAACACGCTGATATCCTAGGTTGATTTTGCAGCTTTCCATTATTTTCTTTCTTATTTTGGAGGTGGCCTCCACCAGTAGTTCAACTGCTCTGTTGTCATTTTTTCTTTTTATTACCTTAACTAGATTAATCCTCTCACCAGCGTCAATGAGACACTGAAGTGTAGAATTTTGAGCACAGATGTCAACATTGAAGCACTTTTCATCATAATCACTAAGAACACCTCCTACAATTAGCTTCGGATTTCTCTTTTTCAACTGCGTAGCGCTGTAGATCCCATTGAACTTCTCATTTAATACACTCGTCAGGAGGCTAGCATCCTTAATTGAGGGGCATAATATCAATACTTTACCAATTTTTGTTTTCCTCATACTATCTACTGCTACACCGATTTCCGCGGGATTAATTTTATTTTTTACATCGGATATTATCTTATCCGCGTCAGCTTGAATTTTTGCCTCTATAGTGATTGCAAATTTTACACTGTGAGTATTCTTGGTTGGATGTTTGCTGCCATCGAGTGTGTATTTCTCTGTTAATGCTTTTATCGATGACTTGATGTCTTTTATTTCATTGCTTAATGTAGCATTTGGTTGTTCTTTGTTTTTAAGTTTGTAGTTTTCCTCCGCTAGTGAAATAACAGTATCACCTAATCCCTTCAACAAATCTTCGAGCTTTGCCTTAACTGTAGTATTTATAACCTTTCCTCTTAATACTTCATTCATCACCTCGACACTTTTCTCTACCTCGCTTATGTGATTTCTTAGGACGCAGAGGTGGGTGTCCATTTGCGGTTCTTCGTGTTTACTCCCACTCTGTGGTGACCTAGGCGTTATTTGGGATCTAGTAAAAGGTGCAGACATTTTGGGATCTAGTAAAAGGTGCAGACAATAGGTATGCACATATTTAACTCTGGTCTGTCTCAGTACAAAGGGCCGTTGCTTAGAGCCCTACACCCCGCTACCGCCGTCATGCATACATAACGTTTCGTTCCTTATTTATATTAACAATAGGTATGCACATATAGTGGACATATTTAACTCTGGTCTGTCTCAGTACAAAGGGCCGTTGCTTAGAGCCCTACACCCCGCTACCGCCGTCATGCATACATAACCTTTCGTTCCTTATTTATATTAACAATAGGTATGCACATATTTAACTCTGGTCTGTCTCAGTACAAAGGCGCGTTGCTTAGAGCCCTACGCCCCGTTACCGCCGTCATGCATACATAACGTTTCGTTCCTTATTCATATTAACAATAGGTATGCACATATAGTGGACATATTTAACTCTGGTCTGTCTCAGTACAAAGGCGCGTTGCTTAGAGCCCTACGCCCCGTTACCGCCGTCATGCATACATAACGTTTCGTTCCTTATTCATATTAACAATAGGTATGCACATATTTAACTCTGGTCTGTCTCAGTGCAAAGGCGCGTTGCTTAGAGCCCTACACCCCGCTACCGTCGTCATGCATACATAACGTTTCGTTCCTTATTTATATTAACAATAGGTATGCACATATAGTGGACATATTTAACTCTGGTCTGTCTCAGTACAAAGGCGCGTTGCTTAGAGTCCTACGCCCAGTTACCGCCGTCATGCATACATAACGTTTCGTTCCTTATTCATATTAACAATAGGTATGCACATATTTAACTCTGGTCTGTCTCAGTACAAAGGGCCGTTGCTTAGAGCCCTACACCCCGCTACCGCCGTTATGCATACATAACGTTTCGTTCCTTATTCATATTATGTATGGAAAAGTTCAGTAATTTGATTTCATGTTATAATGTAAAGAGCTTGAACATAGAACTGATTAGCTTTCCATTAATAACATAAAATTACTTCATATGATATCACGTGTCAAAATTTTCAAAATGCTCTCGCGTTCTAAACAAAATTTATCTGCTTTTATTAAAATATTTCATACAACATAAGCATTCTTCATCATACTGCATTAATAGTTTGTCTATCTTAATATAAAAATATACTATCGTTAGAAAATTTATATTCCTGGTACTAAAATTTAGAATGAAAAAAATATTTCATATAACATAAGCATATTTTACAATATTGAGATTGTCAATATTTGAAGAAGAAAAAATAAATGCTTACTATGGTGTGGAGAGTTTAGTGTTGGCCACAACCCACTTGTTTTTTAATCTTTTTACCTATTTTATTTTAAAAAAAATTTCAGTGATTCTTTCTTACTGTCATTAATAAATGCTTGTGCTATAGGCGAACGAAATCGGTCGAGGCAGGATTCGAACTCGCGACCACTGGATTACTAGCCCAGCGCGCTAACCGCTCTGCCATCATGCCTATTGTTATTTGTATGAAACATTTTTGCCTCAATAAATGTTTCATTATTATTTATAAATAAAATTAAATAAAAGTTAAATATTAGAATCTTGTGTTCTATCTTTAAAAGGAGATTCTCATGTTGAAAAAAACTTTTCTTGTTGAATTTTAACTACATCAGGGGGGCAAGTCTGGTTCACTACGATTCCATTTACATTTCACTTTTCGATTACTCGTTAGCGAGTCTCGTCACACAGGCGAAATCTATTTTACCCGGGTAAATGATTTCCCAATAATTTACTGCCATCTGCTCACAGATGGCAGTAAATTATTGTTTCGGAAATTCGGTTTGAATGCCATCCAAATTTTAAAGTAAAAAGGGTCATTTTTATGATACGCGAAAATATTTATACACGGTATTTCGTGTAAACCTTTTATAGTCGAATCTAAACTGCGCAGTAATACGTTTGCGCAGCGCTTCACTACCCGCCATTTTATATTATCAGTTACTATGCCAGTACATCCATACGATACTATTATACCAAAGTACATGACGTATATTTTTCGCGCGCGCGTTTTGTTTTAGTGTGAAGGGAATAATTTTGTTTTCATCGAAATGAGGCGAGTGTATTTACAAAACTATTAAATTAAATCATTTATTATACATATATCCATGATTATCTCATATATAAGTATTTTATTTTATACACATTATTAATTACATGTTCAACAACTGTAAATTCCTGTATGTATTTTATTATGGAAAAAATCAAATGAAAACATTGATATATACATAGGTATTATGATCAAAATATTACCATGGGTTATGGTAGCATAGAAGCCAGACATCTATTATTTTGTTTCAACAAAATACCTTGATTCTTGGAAAACTTTCTCTTATAATGGTTTTATCATATTAACGGGTCTTTGGGTCCTTAATGTGTTTTAACTATGCTTATATTTTGTAAATATGTCATTTCTAATAATTTTATATTCAATGCATATTCCTGGAACTTTATACTTTCTAACTTGGTAGGTGAAATGGAGGCTTCCTATTGGTAGATGGTAGAACGCGCCCCGCCGCGCGGTGGGGTAGCTCCTCCCCCCCTGTCTCCAGCGGTGGACGCGATAGCTGGTTTGAATCAGTATTGAATCATAGAATAAAGATATATATACTGTAATAGAAAGGAAACTCACATACTCACTATGAAGACAAAGTTTTAACACCATCTGTAGATTGAGGTAGAAAGTTTTTTCTAAATCAATGTAATATGCACCTACCAAAATATTGATAATTTTATGATATTTTTTATTTTGTGAGGGCATTGGAAAGAAAGATATAGGTATTGTTGAAATTATTTATTTTTAATAAATTTTATTTTTTTCATACAAATTGAAATTATGTCTGGATATAAAACAAAAAAATATTAAATATATTGTGACTAAATTAATTTCATTACCAATAAGTACTTTTACATAAATAGTATTTTTATTATTAGTATTTATTTATTTATTGTTGTTAATACACAAAACATTTTGTCCTTATTTAGGTTAATTATGTAACGCCCTACTAGGCTAAACCTGTTCTGGGGGTGTCACTTTTATAAAATCGGTTAGAAAAATTATTGATACATAGAGGATTCACAATATATAAGGTGCACAGAGGTTAAAAGTTACTTTCAAATAGTTAAAATAAGATTACAATAGATTATAAAGTAAAGTTTGAGATTAATTATTATAAGAAATAAAAAAAAAAATAAAAATGTAAAATAAATGAAATACAAGTCAGCTTAAATATAAGAAATGAAACAAAGAAAAAATTAAATACAGGAAATAAAAGTTCAAGTCAGATGGGGTGGACAGCCTCCTCAGCATAGAGCCTGCCCGAAGAAATTAGCCATTTTTTTTGTAAGCGCTCGATAAATATTACTAAAAAAATAAGCCCTCGTTCAATGATAAATGAAATCATTATCAAGTATACATACAAAAATTAAAAAGCAACATTATAACAATACAAAAATGCATACAGTAGGTATATTATTAATAAAACTATAAAGTATCCATTTCAACATTGAACGAGGGTGATTTCCCTCCACTCTCCCGCACAAAAAGTGCTCTCTTCAAAATAAATAAATAAGTAAGACTACATAGATTTTTTACAAGGGGCCTCGATAAATATTACTAAAAAAATAAGCCCTCGTTCAATGGTAAATGTAATCATTATCAACTATACATACAAAAATTAAAAAGCAACATTATAACAGTACAAAAATGCATACAGGAGGTATATTATTAATAAAAATATATAGTATCCATTTCAACATTGAACGAGGGTGATTTCCCTCCACTCTCCCGCACTAAAAGTGCTCTCTTCAAAATAAATAAATAAGTAAGACTACATAGATTTTATACAAGGGGCCTCGATAAATATTACTAAAAAAATAAGCCCTCGTTCAATGGTAAATGTAATCATTATCAACTATACATACATACATACCATCACGCCATGAATCGAGCGCCATACTTCTCTATTTTTGCACACATCTCTGGCTTCCTTTACATCCATGCATCGTCTCATACATGCTCGTCGATTGTTCAAACTTTTTATGTTTCCTTCTTTCAAAATATCATTCACATGTTCATGCCATCCCTTTCTGGGGCGACCTCTGCTATTCACTCCATCTCTTGCACCCATCTATATTTTTTTGGTCAGTCGTTCATCGTTCATTCTTTCTATGAGTCCAAACCACCTCAAAGCATTCACTTTCATTTTACATATAATATCCTTCTTTATCTTGCATTCTCTCCTTATGTCCTCATTTTTTATTCTATCATATATCGTTCTATTACATACTCTTCTTAGTGATCTCATTTCTACAGCATTTATTCTACTTTCATGTGTCTTTTGCCAGGTCCATGTTTCACTAGCATACCTCAAAGTAGGCACCACAAATGCATTGTGTACTGCAATTTTGGCTTCCTTTGAGATGCTTGGATCGGACATTACTGGTCTAAGTGCTCCGTTTATTCTATTCCCTGCCATAACTCTTCTTTCAATATCTTTATCAGGTCTTCCATTCCGTTCAAACATACTCCCCAAATATAAATATTCCTAAACTTGTTCTAGCCATTCGTTCTCTACTTTTATCATACATGCAGTTATATTTTCAGTCTTTTCAAATACATTATCAACTATACATACAAAAATTAAAAAGCAACATTATAACAATACAAAAATGCATACAGTAGGTATATTATTAATAAAACTATAAAGTATCCATTTCAACATTGAACGAGGGTGATTTCCCTCCACTCTCCCGCACAAAAAGTGCTCTTTTCAAAATAAATAAATAAATATGTAAGACTACATAGATTTTATACAAGGGGCCTCGATAAATATTACTAAAAAAATAAGCCCCCGTTCAATGGTAAATGTAATCATTATCAACTATACATACAAAAATTAAAAAGCAACATTATAATAATACAAAAATGCATACAGGAGGTATATTATTAATAAGAAAACTATTATGTAATGTATATATGGTAATTCTTCTGCAATCCAAAGTCAAATCCAGACAAGATGAACCACGAGCACCACCTGAAACAATAGAAAATGATAAATTAATATAAGTAAACAAGTTATTTTTTTTAGACGTTTTTGGTAACAAATTGCAGCTTTTACTTTCACTTGATCCACTACAGTTTCTTCTTCCCAGTTAAAATCAAATTGATTTGTTTACACCATGTGTATACATACAAACGAATAATCAAGTCAACAATGAAATCAAATACCCCATCCCTATGTATTATGCAATTTAAAAATGAAGAATTTAATTTTGAATAAACTATTGTCTTTAGGTGTCTAGATACATTAAATTTATAGCATATACCTGGCAAATGCTCTTTACAAATTTTAATGATAAATTATTTAGTAAAATAAAATGCAATAAACGCACCAATCAAGCCTTTAATTGGGAATAATTCACCCATCCAGATACTTAACATAACATATATATGTTTATTATTAATATATATTTTTATAATATTATTATGTTTTCATTTTTGTATGCGCCATGTTAAATCAATATTGTCCTGAATCTATTATCGAAATAATTGTAAACATATCTATTGGGTTTGTAGAGCATGAAGGCTCTACAAATTCACATGTAGCGGAAGATGTTTCTGCAAATTTACCACCAGATTCAGAAGTGACTGAACAATCTGAAAAATAAAAATATTGTGTCTTTAATCACATATACTACGCTGGGGAGCGAGGAACAAACCTGGCTATGAATCTTTATGCCAAATTAATAGCTTTATCAATGAATCAGATTAAATTTTGCCAGAAGCGATTCTTGCAAATACATATAACACCAAAATTCAAATACTGTCCAGTGACCTAATATTGTTTTCTATTTACACAAATATATTAAGTGATAGAAGGTATAACCTTACTTACTTGATTGTTAACGTTTTTAAAAACAAAAATGATAACTCCTAGTATGTAATATATTTTTTTAATAAAATAACGTTATTTTGTTGTATTTAATTAAATTTGATTTTGTTACATATTTCAAGCATTTATAATGCATATTATCTCAATAATTTCTTGTTGGATATAATCCGGCCTCTAATCATAAGATTAAAAAAAATAGAAATAAGTAAGAGAATTATAAAAATGATACAAGTACTTACTTGAAATGTTAAAAAATGTTCCCGTATTTTTTTGGGGGTAAAAGAAAACATTTTCCCTGGTCGGCTCTTTATTGAATCCTGCAAATTGAAAAAACTAACATTATATTTATTATAACATTTTATTACTAACATTGTCGGCCTTTGTGGCCCAGTTGGTCTCCTGAGATATCTGACACCTGAGCCAAAGGTCCCGGGTTCGATTCCCGGTGGAGACACAGTTTTATAAATGTGTGCACAGTCTGGCTCTGTGAGCCGATAAATAATAATAATTACACGTGGAAAATAATAACACAATTAAATAATGCCACAATCTGAATAACATAATAATAATTAAGAAAATGTAGGTACCTGGTAATCCTATTGCTGGAACTGAACAATATAAAAGCCGACCACCTGCAGGCAGTGCATTCTCTTGAGAGAAATGTGCGTTGCAAACAACAAATCTATTGTAAATTTGCCTCTCATCTAGTCCAATGAATTTGGTGTTTTGGATTCTATTTTTCCATTCCTCAAACACGTGCTTATGTTTTATTGGAAAGCGATGCAGTGGTTTTTCATGTAGTTTGCAATCTGGCACACAACAAATACTAGGCATGATCTGTAAAGTATTTATTTAGTTACTAATCAAAATTACAAAAATCAACGCAACTTGTTCACGAAACTTCAAACATGAGCCAGCCAAGACCAATATTTGTACTGTACTTAATAGAAAACAAAATTTACTTACGGAAATGCTGTTAATTATAAACTTCCTTAGAAAAAATAACACAAACAAGTCACAGTAATGTTATTAAACATAAAATTTGCTCGAAATGGTAAGAAAACACAGTACAAACGTCACGAATCACCACGAATCAAAACAAACAAAGCAACCGAAAATTCCGCTTGACTTTGATTTATTATTGCCAGATGAAGAAAATTATTCAAATAATTTATTCACAAGCTTTTATTATATTTTTTGATAACAACAAAGAAATACAGGAAACAATTATTAATCGAATTATTAGATTTTTTTGCAATAAAATGGACTTTGTTTTATTTTTGTTTGGCGTAAATATCATCTTATTTGTGAAAATACGTTCCACAATATTCCAGTGAGATTTTTAACCTCTAGCAAACTTGGCCTTACGCACAAGTAGAAATCTGTAACGGCATCTTGCAGATTTCTACACTATTCTACAGACGAAATGGAGAGAATGCTGGTTTGAGTCTGGAGTAAGATATAATATAAAAGTGTATTTAAATTCACTACAAGTATTATTTAAGTATTTATATATTTTTTCTTAAGCTTATTGATAAAGATATAGTGTATTTAGATGGTAGATTCATGTTTTTTGAAAAAAAAAAATCGACGCTACCGCTCCTTTTATCTGATATGGAACCCACAAAATGTCCAAATTTTTACTATGAAGTGAAAACACCGTGTATTGAATAGCCGCTCTGCCGGGATAGACGAATATTAACTCACGCGTACGAAAGATATCTTATATGTTTTTTTAAAAAACGAACGTAGACCGCGAACGTTGAAGAAAAAGTCTTATCTCTGCGAGGCGTCTGCTCGATGCTCAGCATTAAATTTCATATTTGCATGGTAGTGCATAAGTGTGTTTCAGGTCCATACATAACCAACGAGGGGTGAATTTAAGATAGTTTAAGTTACTATTAAAAATAACTTTTAAGAATAAACATAACTTAAATAATCGTATAATAGTGAATAAGTGTGTTTCAGGTCCATATAACCAACGAGGGGTGAATTTAAGATAGTTTTAAGTTATTTTAAATTAATAAAAAGTGATATTATGTAGTGTAAGTGTTTCATCTACAGACCCGTAACGAGTGCAGCGGTTGGTAAGATCTTTCTGATTTATTATTATTTGTTTTCTTTGCTCTGAACATTTCGTTTCGTAATTTATTTTAGCAAGATTGTCATCAATATTACACGTGCATTTCATGTATGTGATTATTCTTTTCAGCACTGTTATTCTCTGTTCCACGTGTATTTCCTGTATTTAGTAATTCTTTTCAGCGGCCGTCATCACTGGTTTTCTAATTAATTTTCCTTTTAATTTACAGCAATTTTTATTAACCGATAATTACTATTACGCGTGTATTTCTGTCAATTGAAGCATTGTTTTAATTTATACTCTCAACACGTTCTTTCGTCTCCACCATATTTAATTTTTGTATTGACTAGCCGGCATTTAAACACTTATCAACGCTCTTCTTTGTTATATGCGATAACAACATGTACTGTTTACCTACATACCTATTGCAATTTTTTATTGCTTGAATAATAAATATAGGTACCTATAGATTAAAACTAAAATGTTACTTTACCTAAAAAAATGTCAGAAATCAATAATATATTGATTAAATGAAGTATGCACAAACAAGACAAAAGTAAATTAGCATTAAAATAAGTATGTGCTTCTCACAGAATGATTCGTTTTCAAAATCATTATTGAGTTTATTAAAAAATTACACGCTAGCTTATGTAGGTAAAATTAACTCAAACCGTAAATTCTAAATCAATCCAATTTTATTTTTGACAAATTTATTATATTATTAATACAGTCGAGGCGGAAAAATAACATTATAGAAGATCCGAGAAATGAAGTGACACATTTTATATTTCCCTCCTTATTAAAACCAAAGATAACGAAACATAGAAAAACAATCAATTTTACAAGAGAAACACGCCAGAAACAACAAAAAAGACGTAATATTAAAGTGGTCATTTTGCACACAAATAACCTTTCTGGATCAAAATAAATAATTTTGAACGAAACATTAATGTTTTATTTGTATACTTTCGTAAAAAATTGATGCACTTTTCTGAAATATATAAAAGATTCGTCATTTTAAACTTTGGACAAATTTGACAGCTCGCAAAACGCGACCTATTTTGCAAGCGAAATCAAAACCCCGATTATCGATGGAATCTTTTCGATTACCCTGAACGGGACTTGCCATGAGGTTTAGAAAATGGAATGATTCCATACCCTGGGTAAATAAGCAACCAGACTTGCCCCCCTGGATTATTACACAGGGATCATTTCTTGGACCCATCCTTTTCATTTTGTATATAAAGTTTTGAGAACTGTTCTTCTACTCAAGATAACATTTTACCTTGAGATATAACAATTGAAATCAAATTCAATGGTTTTGTACTGTATGATTTTAGTATTAGAATGTTAATTTTTCAATAGAGACGGACATAATCACCAGTCTGTTCAAAACTACCAAGAAATAAGTTAGATATTCATAAAATCATGGACCTATTGATCCAAAAAATTATTTGAAAATATTGAAATTGTGTATTTATTTTTAGTTGCCCATAAAGCATTTCCCAAAAGGCAATCAGTTGTTGATCTCTGTAATGAACTGTTAAATTATGATGTTACCCGAGAAAATAAACCTTTACAAAGGCAAGATTTTGAAACTTTGAAGAAATTCATTAAGACTCTAAAGGTAAGATAAATTATAATAAATTATTTTTACCTTTCTCTATGTAGATATGTATTTTATACAATGGAATTCTTATTATTGTTTAATTATTATTATAATAAACATGTATTTTTTTACTTTTTATGTTATATTAATATCACATACAACATTCTGCACTTAATAATTTTAAATTGTCTATACAAATATATTAATTTGAAAACACCCACTAAGGGGTGCTGGCCCCATTTTTAAGAATCATTACCTTAGTGTAAGCCACCCATGTTTTATTTGATCAGGTGGAGTATGAAATTCCCGGTCAATCTTCATCAATGCGAACTTACCGAGTAAATGATGTTGATGAAATTCCCGGTAACATACGTTTCAAGTTGGACAACGGAAAGCAGCTAACTGTTACTGAATATTTTGCTACAGAGAGAAAATACAGGTAAACTACTCATCTTGCATTGTTTGGTCTAATTCTTGTCTCTTGCCAGTTGTGTTATATTTAAATATACATTTGTTTAAAAATTCTATTATATTTCATAAAATACATTATCTTAAATTGTTCCAGGATAAAATATCCTCATTTGCCATGTCTAAGGGTTGGAAGCCGAACCAGTGATAGGAAAATATGTTATCCATGTGAATTGTGTATCGTTGTTCCTGGACAGGTACAGTCTTTCAGTTTGGTTGTAGTTCAGTTAAAATATTATGGACTCAAAAACATATACAATGCTTAGAACATTTACATATATCCAGTGTTATATAATTTAATGTCAGTCACATCCAGCATCAAATTACATGTTTAGTATGTAAACATTACTTACATTACTAAATTATATACAATGCTTAGAATGTTTACATATATCGAGTGTAACATGCCCGGGGTGCCTCGGATAATACTTTCAGATGATGTTAAGTTTTTAATAATAAATTATCTTTGTTGCTAGTTGCTTCTTGGTGCTGACTATCCGTCAGGGGCTTGAAATCAGTATTTTATATATGTAAATAAACTGAAAATAAATTATCTTTCACGCTATTTTGTGCATGTGTCCGGCTCATCTCAGTCTATGGAGCGTTAAGTGGATTAAAGAGTCGGGAGCTTGATAAATATCGCCCCTAAGATTCTTCAAAATACTTTCAGAGGTGTCCAACGTATCCGCAGATTTCACTGTTAGTGTGCACTCCTCATATCCATATTTTGGTTTCCCTGTGGTATGACATTAATGGTAGAAATAGAGTGATTGAGATACTTATATCTATAATGACAAGACAAAGTTACCATTCAGAATGAAATTGTAGTACCCAAGGAATGAAAGTGAATCCAATAATGAATGGAAGAAGGGTGACTGGAATAGAATGAGATGAATAAACTGACTAGAGTGAATAGAAAAGTGTGCCACTATCTTCTCTCTGACTAAGCTCAAGTTTGTAGAAAAGCTGTTTATTATTTTTCAGGTGTATATCAGAAAAATGGATGGCCGTCAAACAGCAAATATGATCAAAGAATCAGCAGCGCCAACGGATATACGAAAAAGTAAAATAATGGAAGCTTTTAATAATGTATGCATATTTTAATAATATTTGTGTATTTTAATAATGTATGTATATTCTAATAATGTTTGTATTGTCATATTCAAAATATTTGCCAGTTATCTTGTTGTCAACACCCATAGTTTTGACAATTAATATTATGATGGTGTTTTGAAAAATTATTTATTTATTTATTTATATATTATTTTTCGGGCAACTAACAGGTACTATGTCAAATATTAATTTAACACGCACCCAATAACAAGTTGCCACATTCTGGAGACTTACGATATTAATCGTCTCACAGATCCAGACTGAAAACACAATTAAAAACTGTGTCTCCACCGGGAATCGAACCCGGGACCTTTGGATCAGTAGTCAGATACCCAACCAACTGAGCCACGAAGGCCGACAAATCTTTTTGATTTGTTAAAAATATATTTTGTATTGGAGAGTTCACTTCTCATTTGCTATAAATTTGAATATACTAAAATATATTTCATTTTTAAGCCTTTTCTGTAGTACATATTCCCTCAAGTATAAAAAAGTTTTTCTATCTATTTTTTCAGATGAAATACAATCAAGATCCAACAATGAAGGAATTTGGTTTGAAAGTTGGTGAAAAGTTTGAAGTTATTGATGCACGAGTCATTGATTCTCCAACACTTGAATATAACCAATCTATAGTTAAGCCCAGGTAATATTTATATACTTGTCCATCAATTTGGTTTGAAAATTGGTGAAAAGTTTAAAGTTGTTGAGGCACTAGTCATTGATTCTCCAACACTTGAATATAATCAATCTACAGTTAAGCCCAGGTAATATTTATATACTTGTCCATCAAATTGGTTTGAAAGTTGGTGAAAAGTTTAAAGTTGTTGAGGCACTAGTCATTGATTCTCCAACACTTGAGTATAATCAATCTACAGTTAAGCCCAGGTAATATTTGTATATTTACTTGTTCATCATTTATTAATCTAATTAATTAACTTTTTTTAACTTTTCTACGGACAATTCTTGGTAGAACTCCATTTCAAATAATAAATAAATTTGGAATGGTAAAATAAAACCAAAGTTTTCAGTTTGAAAATGGTGACTAGATGACCGAAACTAGTCAGTGTCATTAAATTAGTAGAACTGAAAACTTTGGTTTTATTTTACCATTCCAAATTTATTTATTATTCTAATTAATTAGATTAATAAATGATCATTTATTAATCATCATTTATCAATCATTTATTGTTCATCATTTATAATTCATTGTGAAATTTTATTTATTTATAAAAATATAAATGTGACATCAGTTACTTGATCTATTAATCTTTTTAAGGGACGGCCAATGGAGAGCAAATCGCTTTAAAATGACTTGTGCTCTAGATAATTGGATGATAGTGGCTCTCTGCCGAGTCAACCCATCAGATGTAGATTCCATGGCTCGAATGGTAATTGTATTTCCTATATTAGATTATTACCTAGCGTGTTTATGCAATATAAATTTTTTTTTAATATGGTTAATATTTTGCTTCACATAGTTTTAATATGGTTAATATTTTGCTTCACATAGTTTTAATATGGTTAATATTTTGCTTCACATAGTTTTAATATGGTTAATATTTTGCTTCACATAGTTTTTTTAATTTACTGTTTTGTATTATTGTTTAGTTTTTTTTTTTAAGCATGTATATGATTGTTTTTATTCTTGTGTATTTTTTTCTTATTTATGTACATATGTAAAAGGCAATTGATGCCGTAAATAAATAACCCCTTCCTATATTTCACATTATAAAGTACTCTATGGTTTATGTTCCTTAAACCCAAAGCACTCTCTCCAAAAGATGAACTAACCATTAAAACTTGCTATAAACTATTATCAGGAAATAATGTTTCATTGTTTATTTCAGCTGATTAAGAATGGCTCACAATGTGGAATGAATATCTCTTATCCTCAAATCTCCAACATCCGTCTACAAGATCTTGATAAAACATTGAGAGATGCAGCAACAAATAAATCACAGCTGACAATGGTTATTATAGATGAATGGGGGGGAAATAATTATGCAAAGGTTGGTAATATACCATACAACAGCAAGGGGAGATGCAAAGGGGACCTTCAGTTGGGTATGCCCAGCAAAAATTACATCCTCTGTTTAGTCAGTTTTTTTTTAACTTGCATGTGCTTGGCCTCTTGTCCTCAAAATGCGTAAAAAAACGTTTGTAGGTACTGGGTGCATCTGCTAGTTGATAGTAAGAACGCAAATTGTATACCAGTTGAGAAAATTTTAATTTTAAATTGTGCTGTTGTATTAGGATGGGTCATAAAATTAAAGATTATTTTTTCTTGTTGACAATTGACTTTTATTACATCACCAGTCTGACCGGAAGTCCAGTCCATAGACAAACCTTATAGTCTATATCTTAAACAATAAAAATTATAGAACCATAGACCATTATATCTCCCCTTTTTTTTTTTATAAATCAAGTCGGTCTGGTGGTTTTACCAATCTTCCAGACCTAGTTACATAAAAATCATCAGTAGCATCTTGGATTTCTTCCACCCGTCCATTGTCCTCCACATGACCCGAAGAAGAAAATGATGACACGTCGAAAGAATCCATGTCCAAGTAACCAGACCTTGCCCGCAGATGAACTCTATTACGCCGAATTAACTCTAACTCTATTATTAATGTGATGATATTTATCTAGAAATGTTAGGGTTATATTGTTTAACTAGTTGATAAACTGGAGAGAAAGGAAACATATTTATATTTATAGACTAAATTAGAATTGATTTGTGATCTTGGGACATTATTTAACACTAATAATAGATGTGTTGTGTTGACTGACAATTGAAATGTTATTTATTTAATAAGATTGCTATTTATTATTGGTAGGTGAAGCAAGCTGCAGAAATAAAGTTTGGTGTATTGACGCAGTGTATTAAGAAGGTGACAGTTGAAAGGAAAATGAACGATAGCACAGCGCAACAATTACTGCTGAAGATAAACGCTAAACTGAACCAAATGAATCATTCAATTGCTCCTATTTGTAAACCACCATGTTTAAAGAGACCCTGTATGATCATCGGAGCCGACGTAACACATCCAGCTCCGGGACAGGTATAATATTATTGTACAATTGTTTCCACTATCATTGAAAATAGTTCACCACCCATATTGAATGTAGTGCCTCATTAGGTGAGACGAGACTATGCCGTGATAAAACAAAACAAATACATTAATTTAATACCAAAACAAATATTATGTACTAATGTTTCTCTTGAAACTGGAGGAGAGCGGTGGAGGACAGGAACGGCTGGAGATGGATTCTGGAGGAGGCCAGGGCCCCGGGCCCCACACATGGTTGTAGCGTCAATGATGATGAATGTTTCTCTTGATAGAAATCTAAGTATTTCCAATTTAGCTAGGGAGCAAGTTTATCAGTTTTATTAACTCTCAATGCATTGCTAACATGGCTTTTATACCAAACCACTTATCATCATATGCGATATCATTACATGAAAGAAATATCCTTCAGATTTTATTGAAGGTAAGAATGTATAGAGTTACAATGCTCCTCCAATTTGTCTGGTAAAAATTATGTTTTTTTTCTTTCATGTAAATGTACACACTAGTTATATTATATCTGTAAACAGAAAAATTACAAATCTTGTCCGGGAAACCTTGCAAATATAGAAACAGTTTAATTTGTTTGACAGGTTGAATGTTTGAGTGGATAAAGGGCTGGTCAACCCAGTCATACTGTCAAAAGGAATAAAATGTATATGTAGAACTAAAAAACAATGTGAATAGAGTTGTACATCATAAATACTGTCAACATCGACAAACATGTAAATAAGTTACGAGTTCCATAACGTCTAAATAATTTAGTAGGTATGTAAAACCTCAAATTTAAATTTTCATACTTTTCTGAGATGTTTAATTAACCACTCTTGATTATACCTGTTTTGTGAGAAAGAGTCAGCGCACAGCTAAATTAGTACCTATGTAAACAAATATACATACATACATACCATCACGCCATGTCCCTCGCGGGGTAAGCAGAGAAAACTGAACTGCTAACAGATCTTCCATATGTCTGCATACATCAAATATCACACTATTACAGTACTCAATTTCAGACCCTTGCTTTCGTCCTTAAGAGCTCTTATGCAGAAATCAATGTACAGGTTGAAGAGCAATGGAGACAGCACGCACTCGCCATTATTTATAGAGAACCACGTTGTCACTGTGTCATTGACAACACATGCTTCGCTGTTCTCATACAATGACGAGATTGCGCGTATCAGCTTGCTCTTTACTCCATACAACGCTAGTATATCCCATAATTTTTCTCTAACTACTTTATCATAAGCCTTTTCTAGGTTTATAAAGGCACAAAAAGTTTTCTGGTTTTTATCCAGAACCTTTTCTATGACCGTACGCAGAGAAAAAAATTGGTGTATACATCCTCTGCCGCCCAAAAATGCACCTTGGACATCCCATATCTTGCTTTCTGTAATCTTTCGCACTCTTTGATCCAGAATCCTTGGATACATCTTACCAAATGAGCTTAATTATGGCTCTATAGTTTTTGCAGTCAAGCTTTGAGCCTTTACCTTTATATAAAAAGGTATCACGACTACATTTCTCCAGTCCGAAGGAGTGCATCCTTCTTCCCAACACATGTTGAAAAGAGAGTGGCACCACTCCAACGTCTGCTCGCTGCCATATTTTATAAGTTCAGCTGATATACTATCATACCCGGCAGCTTTTCCCACTTTCGCATGTTTCACTGCTTCAAGCACTTTGTCTTGCGTAATTTCATCATTTTCATCTTCACTTACCTGCCATGCTCTCCGATTCGTACCCCTGCTTATACTGCTGTCATACAGCTCCTTGGAAATATTCTTTCCATAGTTCTTTCAATCCCTCTTCATCCATAATTATTTTTCTATCTTTATCATTAATCCCTTGCGACGCTTTCATGTTTCATTTTTCCTTTTTGCTACGCCTTTCCAGGACATTTTCATGTTTCCTGGAAAGTCGTTGCTATTTTCAGGCTTTCTCTTTCTTTTATACCATCTTTTTCTCTTTTTACGGTGCTTTTACTACTTTCTGGCTGTGGTATTGTTAAAAGAGGAGGAAAGAAAGGCAATGCATGGTGGAATGACGGAGTTAAGTTACCTATGGGTGAAAAGAAAAAAGCATGGATGACTTTAGTAGCTGCGAAAGGATCTGATAGTAAAGAAAAGGCAAAAGAGAACTATAAAGCATGCAAGAAAGTAGTAAACCTTCTTTGCTGTCTTACATACAATCTCTTTCAGGGTCGTCCATACTTCCTCAATGTTTTCACTTCTGTGTATTGCTCTAAGAAGTTCATTTCCGGTTTCTTTTGCATATTGGTTTCTTACACTTTCATTGGTTCTTGCAGCCTTTCTACTTTGGTTCGCTTCGGTGGTTCACTTCGGTGGATTTTAGAGCGCCAACGGGAGAAAAAAACAATTCTTAATATCACCAAGTAGTGATCTATGTATCTCCAGCTCCGTGCCTATGTACACTCTAGTGTCCACTGTCGATTTCCTCAGTGCGGTGTCAATACATACATAATCTATTATCGAACTTTCATTCCCTCTTTGCCATGTATACTGATAAACTCTTTTGTGGCTGAATACTGAATTTGCTTTAAATAAATTCCCTTCTGTGCACATTTCCAGTAGTCTCTTTCCATTGTCATTCACTCTAATATTGCCGTGGGGTCCAAGGACAGAGTCATAATCTTTCTATGGACACCCACCCATCCGTTTAGATCTCCAGCCAGAATCACTCTCATTATCCCTTTTTACGTTCATTATTTCGGTCACACTGTTCCAAAAATCATCCATTTCTCTTTCACTGTCGAAGTTCCCAGGTGCATAACCTCCTATTAGGAATACATTTGTAATTCTGATCTTCAGCCTTATTCACTTCAGTCTAGACCTCTCAAGCTTGTACTCTTTCATACATTTCCCTAATCCGTTTCATTAGAATCGCACCGACTCCTTTGCATGCATATTCGTCATTCTACACTCCCGACCACAGCTCTATCATACCATCATTCCTAACGTTCGTTCCTCTATCTTTCTTTTTTGTCTCACTTACACACAACACATCTATTTCTTTACCTCTCATTATATCACACATTTCATTCATCTTTCTATCCATACCTCCTCTAATATTCCAGCTTTCTGTTAGATGACGAGTGGCGGGCTGCATCGATGTTTTCCCGGAGGAGTCCAGGAAGTTTCCTTTATTTTACTTATACATACATCTAACTGAACTCGGAGAAATAAAAACAATTTTTGCACATCAATACAAGATCGAAATCCACACCCGAGTGACATTTGGGCACACCAGTCAAATGTTTTATTTCAATTTTATAAATGGTCAAATAAAGTTATGTTTAATGTTATGCGAGTGCTGCTAGTTATGCAATGATGCTATTTGTGTGTACAGACAAAACTATAATGAAATAATTTACATGAAAGGGAAACATAATGGACATACTGTTATATTAAAATAAAACAATTTGTTTTAGATTCTACGTGTATTTATAAGTTCGTCGATAGCTATTTCGCCTTGCTAGGGCATCTTCAAGACTATGACGGCGTGGAGTTTCTGTCGGGTTATATAGGTAGAGGGTTGAGCTTACAATTTTTTTTGATTGGTCAGTATCTATAAACAGAGTATTAAACAATGGCAGTGGGTGGAGACTATAGTTAGACTTGACAATTGACTGACCAATCCCTAAATATGTTTGTATACAGGTAGTTATATTTGTTTATTGATATAGTTCTAAGAATTTTATTTTATTAGTGGGTTATTTTCTAGGTATAATGTTTGTTTATTTGTGGATATTACAATATAATATGTATTTTGCGGTACAGCTAGATAGAGGTAGTTATATTGTTTTATTGATGTATTTCTTATGTATTTATTTATTTGTATAATGGCTATTCTTTTGATGTTAAAATATTTGAATTTTGAGAGGTTCCAGGGAAGAAGTGTGGTGAAGGTTGGATATGTAGATTATTTTGGTGACGTCTCGGTGGCAGGATTATGGATCTGAAACAATGAATTATTTTGGCAGAATCAAATCTATAGATTGTTAATTTCTAGATGGGATGACTTCAATTAGTGGAGATTTGTAGATATTAATTTGTTCATTGATTATGTTATAATTTTTATTATGTTTTGAAATTTCTAACTGTTCAAGAATATTCAGTCTTAAGCCCTTTTTTTGAAAAGTGTGGTGGTAGTGGTTTATTGTTCGAGTCGATTTTGTGGTTGTTTTCAATTAGGTGTTTAGCAAATTGCGAATCGGTTTTGTTATTATGCCATGACTTTTTGTGTTCGTTGAACCTTTCTTCTATACTTCTACCAGTTTGGCCTATGTAAATGGCATCACAGTCATCGCAGGTTATTTTGTACACACCGCTTTTTTTAATGTTATCGATTTTGTCTTTAGAATTTTTTATTGTCATTCCGATATTATTGTTAGTTCTGTAGGTTACGTTAATTCCATAGTTTCTAAGTTTTTTCCCTAGTTTTAATGAAATATTGCCTGCGTAGTGGATACATTTAAAATTGGTTTTAGAGGGTTGATGTTTTGGATAAAATTGTCGTAGTGTGTGCTTGTTCATTTGTTTATTAAATAGGTTTTTAACGATATTTTTTGAAAAACCATTGTTTATTCCGATTGTCTCTATTGTTTTGTATTCTGTATCAAACTTGTGTTTATCAAGTGGGATGTTAATTAACCTATATAGCATTGAGTTATATGCAGCGAGCTTGTGAGACCATGGGTGTAAAGATTTTTCGTGTATAGTGGTATCTGTGTATGTGGGTTTTCGGTATATGTCAAAAGAGTGTCTATTATTGGTTCTTTGTATGCATAGGTCTAGGAAGTTGATTTTGCAGTCCTTTTCTGTTTCTAGTGTAAATGAAATATTTGTATGTAGTGAGTTAGCTATGTTAAGGAATTGGTCTAATTGTCGGTTTGTTCCGTTGAAACCGATAAGTATATCGTCTACATACCGATAGTAATATATAATACATTTTTTTGAAATTGAATTATTTAGTAGTTTATTCTCTATATGGTCCATAAATAGTTCGGCTAATAAGGGGCTTAGAGGTGATCCCATGGGGACTCCGTCTTTTTGTTCATAAAATTTATCTTTATAGGAGAAGTAGTTTGACTCTATGCAAATTTTCATTATTTCGTAGATCTCGTCTGCTATAATGGGTTGAACATTTCTTTTTTCCAGGGTATTTTTTATGATTTCTAGGGTATCTTTTATCGGTATGTTGGTGAATAAGCTTACTACGTCTAGTGAGATTAGTTTACAATTTGTTGGGAGGTGTATGTCTTTGATTTTGTTAACGAGTTGGACTGAATTTTTTATACTGTTATCTGGTTTAAAATTTGTATATTGTTTGAAGAGGTTATTAATATCTTTGGCTATTTTTGAAGTGGGTGAGTTGATGAATGAGACAATTGGTCTTATAGGAATACTTTGTTTATGGATTTTAGGTTGTCCGTGTAAGAGTGGGGGTCTTGGGTTCATTTCTATTAGTTTATTCTTTTGGTAAGTTTTTGGATATAAGGCGTTACTGTCATTTATGATGGATCTAATGCGTTTTGCGAGTTTAGGTGTTGGATCTTTTTTTAGTTCATTAAAGTCGTTTGGATTAATAAATTCCGACATTTTATTTTCATAATCGGCTTTATTTAAGATGACTACCGAATTGCCTTTGTCTGCTTTTGTTACTATTAAGTTGTTTTCTTTTATCTTTTTTAATATTTTATTCAAAACTATTTTTTCATTGTGTACAAATGATGGTGATGATTTAATTAATTTTATTTCTTTTTTAATTGTTTCGGCAATTTGATGTTTAAGTGAATTTGGTTGATTTGTGTTAGTAAGGGCTATTTCAGTGTCAACTGCTATTGTTTCAATTTGCGTTAGCCCTGCTTTTTCGGGAATGTTATATTTGAATCCTTTATCAAGAAGTTGGATTTCTTCTTTACTAAATTCAGTGGATGACAAGTTAAAAGTTTTTTTAAAAAATATGTTTTTTTCCGCGGTATCTAGAGCTGGTTGTGGTGGAGTTTGTTTTTTTATTAGTCTTTCTATCTTGTTTTTCTGAATTATGTATTTTTTATCAATAATTTCTGCAATATCTTGTCTTGTGTTTTGGTCAAATGTATCAAATTCAATAGGGTGAAGTTTATAGGTTAATTGTAAATGGAGTACCTTGATATAATGCAGCAGGCTGTCTCTCATGCGGTATCCTTCTCGAATTTCTTCTTTGACCCATATCTTCTGGGCTCTGGACACTGCAATGGCTGCTGAGCGGGTTGTCTGTTTTGTTAACACTTTCACATATGATGGTATCACTTTTTTATCCAGGCATTCCTGGTTAAACCATATATTTTGAATAACTATTTTATGTCTGAGTTTAAGCCGTCGGTATAAAATTAATTGGGAGGCTAAGTCGGCCTCTTTTATCTTAAGTACTTGTGGATAATTTACGTAGTAGAATTCCATTTTAAATTATATTAAAATAAAACAATTTGTTTTAGATTCTACGTGTATTTATAAGTTCGTCGATAGCTATTTCGCCTTGCTAGGGCATCTTCAAGACTATGACGGCGTGGAGTTTCTGTCGGGTTATATAGGTAGAGGGTTGAGCTTACAATTTTTTTGATTGGTCAGTATCTATAAACAGAGTATTAAACAATGGCAGTGGGTGGAGACTATAGTTAGACTTGACAATTGACTGACCAATCCCTAAATATGTTTGTATACAGGTAGTTATATTTGTTTATTGATATAGTTCTAAGAATTTTATTTTATTAGTGGGTTATTTTCTAGGTATAATGTTTGTTTATTTGTGGATATTACAATATAATATGTATTTTGCGGTACAGCTAGATAGAGGTAGTTATATTGTTTTATTGATGTATTTCTTATGTATTTATTTATTTGTATAATGGCTATTCTTTTGATGTTAAAATATTTGAATTTTGAGAGGTTCCAGGGAAGAAGTGTGGTGAAGGTTGGATATGTAGATTATTTTGGTGACGTCTCGGTGGCAGGATTATGGATCTGAAACAATGAATTATTTTGGCAGAATCAAATCTATAGATTGTTAATTTCTAGATGGGATGACTTCAATTAGTGGAGATTTGTAGATATTAATTTGTTCATTGATTATGTTATAATTTTTATTATGTTTTGAAATTTCTAACTGTTCAAGAATATTCAGTCTTAAGCCCTTTTTTGAAAAGTGTAGTGGTAGTGGTTTATTGTTCGAGTCGATTTTGTGGTTGTTTTCAATTAGGTGTTTAGCAAATTGCGAATCGGTTTTGTTATTATGCCATGACTTTTTGTGTTCGTTGAACCTTTCTTCTATACTTCTACCAGTTTGGCCTATGTAAATGGCATCACAGTCATCGCAGGTTATTTTGTACACACCGCTTTTTTTAATGTTATCGATTTTGTCTTTAGAATTTTTTATTGTCATTCCGATATTATTGTTAGTTCTGTAGGTTACGTTAATTCCATAGTTTCTAAGTTTTTTCCCTAGTTTTAATGAAATATTGCCTGCGTAGTGGATACATTTAAAATTGGTTTTAGAGGGTTGATGTTTTGGATAAAATTGTCGTAGTGTGTGCTTGTTCATTTGTTTATTAAATAGGTTTTTAACGATATTTTTTGAAAAACCATTGTTTATTCCGATTGTCTCTATTGTTTTGTATTCTGTATCAAACTTGTGTTTATCAAGTGGGATGTTAATTAACCTATATAGCATTGAGTTATATGCAGCGAGCTTGTGAGACCATGGGTGTAAAGATTTTTCGTGTATAGTGGTATCTGTGTATGTGGGTTTTCGGTATATGTCAAAAGAGTGTCTATTATTGGTTCTTTGTATGCATAGGTCTAGGAAGTTGATTTTGCAGTCCTTTTCTGTTTCTAGTGTAAATGAAATATTTGTATGTAGTGAGTTAGCTATGTTAAGGAATTGGTCTAATTGTCGGTTTGTTCCGTTGAAACCGATAAGTATATCGTCTACATACCGATAGTAATATATAATACATTTTTTTGAAATTGAATTATTTAGTAGTTTATTCTCTATATGGTCCATAAATAGTTCGGCTAATAAGGGGCTTAGAGGTGATCCCATGGGGACTCCGTCTTTTTGTTCATAGACCTATGCATACAAAGAACCAATAATAGACACTCTTTTGACATATACCGAAAACCCACATACACAGATACCACTATACACGAAAAATCTTTACACCCATGGTCTCACAAGCTCGCTGCATATAACTCAATGCTATATAGGTTAATTAACATCCCACTTGATAAACACAAGTTTGATACAGAATACAAAACAATAGAGACAATCGGAATAAACAATGGTTTTTCAAAAAATATCGTTAAAAACCTATTTAATAAACAAATGAACAAGCACACACTACGACAATTTTATCCAAAACATCAACCCTCTAAAACCAATTTTAAATGTATCCACTACGCAGGCAATATTTCATTAAAACTAGGGAAAAAACTTAGAAACTATGGAATTAACGTAACCTACAGAACTAACAATAATATCGGAATGACAATAAAAAATTCTAAAGACAAAATCGATAACATTAAAAAAAGCGGTGTGTACAAAATAACCTGCGATGACTGTGATGCCATTTACATAGGCCAAACTGGTAGAAGTATAGAAGAAAGGTTCAACGAACACAAAAAGTCATGGCATAATAACAAAACCGATTCGCAATTTGCTAAACACCTAATTGAAAACAACCACAAAATCGACTCGAACAATAAACCACTACCACTACACTTTTCAAAAAAGGGCTTAAGACTGAATATTCTTGAACAGTTAGAAATTTCAAAACATAATAAAAATTATAACATAATCAATGAACAAATTAATATCTACAAATCTCCACTAATTGAAGTCATCCCATCTAGAAATTAACAATCTATAGATTTGATTCTGCCAAAATAATTCATTGTTTCAGATCCATAATCCTGCCACCGAGACGTCACCAAAATAATCTACATATCCAACCTTCACCACACTTCTTCCCTGGAACCTCTCAAAATTCAAATATTTTAACATCAAAAGAATAGCCATTATACAAATAAATAAATACATAAGAAATACATCAATAAAACAATATAACTACCTCTATCTAGCTGTACCGCAAAATACATATTATATTGTAATATCCACAAATAAACAAACATTATACCTAGAAAATAACCCACTAATAAAATAAAATTCTTAGAACTATATCAATAAACAAATATAACTACCTGTATACAAACATATTTAGGGATTGGTCAGTCAATTGTCAAGTCTAACTATAGTCTCCACCCACTGCCATTGTTTAATACTCTGTTTATAGATACTGACCAATCAAAAAAATTGTAAGCTCAACCCTCTACCTATATAACCCGACAGAAACTCCACGCCGTCATAGTCTTGAAGATGCCCTAGCAAGGCGAAATAGCTATCGACGAACTTATAAATACACGTAGAATCTAAAACAAATTGTTTTATTTTAATATAATTTAAAATGGAATTCTACTACGTAAATTATCCACAAGTACTTAAGATAAAAGAGGCCGACTTAGCCTCCCAATTAATTTTATACCGACGGCTTAAACTCAGACATAAAATAGTTATTCAAAATATATGGTTTAACCAGGAATGCCTGGATAAAAAAGTGATACCATCATATGTGAAAGTGTTAACAAAACAGACAACCCGCTCAGCAGCCATTGCAGTGTCCAGAGCCCAGAAGATATGGGTCAAAGAAGAAATTCGAGAAGGATACCGCATGAGAGACAGCCTGCTGCATTATATCAAGGTACTCCATTTACAATTAACCTATAAACTTCACCCTATTGAATTTGATACATTTGACCAAAACACAAGACAAGATATTGCAGAAATTATTGATAAAAAATACATAATTCAGAAAAACAAGATAGAAAGACTAATAAAAAAACAAACTCCACCACAACCAGCTCTAGATACCGCGGAAAAAAACATATTTTTTAAAAAAACTTTTAACTTGTCATCCACTGAATTTAGTAAAGAAGAAATCCAACTTCTTGATAAAGGATTCAAATATAACATTCCCGAAAAAGCAGGGCTAACGCAAATTGAAACAATAGCAGTTGACACTGAAATAGCCCTTACTAACACAAATCAACCAAATTCACTTAAACATCAAATTGCCGAAACAATTAAAAAAGAAATAAAATTAATTAAATCATCACCATCATTTGTACACAATGAAAAAATAGTTTTGAATAAAATATTAAAAAAGATAAAAGAAAACAACTTAATAGTAACAAAAGCAGACAAAGGCAATTCGGTAGTCATCTTAAATAAAGCCGATTATGAAAATAAAATGTCGGAATTTATTAATCCAAACGACTTTAATGAACTAAAAAAAGATCCAACACCTAAACTCGCAAAACGCATTAGATCCATCATAAATGACAGTAACGCCTTATATCCAAAAACTTACCAAAAGAATAAACTAATAGAAATGAACCCAAGACCCCCACTCTTACACGGACAACCTAAAATCCATAAACAAAGTATTCCTATAAGACCAATTGTCTCATTCATCAACTCACCCACTTCAAAAATAGCCAAAGATATTAATAACCTCTTCAAACAATATACAAATTTTAAACCAGATAACAGTATAAAAAATTCAGTCCAACTCGTTAACAAAATCAAAGACATACACCTCCCAACAAATTGTAAACTAATCTCACTAGACGTAGTAAGCTTATTCACCAACATACCGATAAAAGATACCCTAGAAATCATAAAAAATACCCTGGAAAAAAGAAATGTTCAACCCATTATAGCAGACGAGATCTACGAAATAATGAAAATTTGCATAGAGTCAAACTACTTCTCCTATAAAGATAAATTTTATGAACAAAAAGACGGAGTCCCCATGGGATCACCTCTAAGCCCCTTATTAGCCGAACTATTTATGGACCATATAGAGAATAAACTACTAAATAATTCAATTTCAAAAAAATGTATTATATATTACTATCGGTATGTAGACGATATACTTATCGGTTTCAACGGAACAAACCGACAATTAGACCAATTCCTTAACATAGCTAACTCACTACATACAAATATTTCATTTACACTAGAAACAGAAAAGGACTGCAAAATCAACTTCCTAGACCTATGCATACAAAGAACCAATAATAGACACTCTTTTGACATATACCGAAAACCCACATACACAGATACCACTATACACGAAAAATCTTTACACCCATGGTCTCACAAGCTCGCTGCATATAACTCAATGCTATATAGGTTAATTAACATCCCACTTGATAAACACAAGTTTGATACAGAATACAAAACAATAGAGACAATCGGAATAAACAATGGTTTTTCAAAAAATATCGTTAAAAACCTATTTAATAAACAAATGAACAAGCACACACTACGACAATTTTATCCAAAACATCAACCCTCTAAAACCAATTTTAAATGTATCCACTACGCAGGCAATATTTCATTAAAACTAGGGAAAAAACTTAGAAACTATGGAATTAACGTAACCTACAGAACTAACAATAATATCGGAATGACAATAAAAAATTCTAAAGACAAAATCGATAACATTAAAAAAAGCGGTGTGTACAAAATAACCTGCGATGACTGTGATGCCATTTACATAGGCCAAACTGGTAGAAGTATAGAAGAAAGGTTCAACGAACACAAAAAGTCATGGCATAATAACAAAACCGATTCGCAATTTGCTAAACACCTAATTGAAAACAACCACAAAATCGACTCGAACAATAAACCACTACCACTACACTTTTCAAAAAAGGGCTTAAGACTGAATATTCTTGAACAGTTAGAAATTTCAAAACATAATAAAAATTATAACATAATCAATGAACAAATTAATATCTACAAATCTCCACTAATTGAAGTCATCCCATCTAGAAATTAACAATCTATAGATTTGATTCTGCCAAAATAATTCATTGTTTCAGATCCATAATCCTGCCACCGAGACGTCACCAAAATAATCTACATATCCAACCTTCACCACACTTCTTCCCTGGAACCTCTCAAAATTCAAATATTTTAACATCAAAAGAATAGCCATTATACAAATAAATAAATACATAAGAAATACATCAATAAAACAATATAACTACCTCTATCTAGCTGTACCGCAAAATACATATTATATTGTAATATCCACAAATAAACAAACATTATACCTAGAAAATAACCCACTAATAAAATAAAATTCTTAGAACTATATCAATAAACAAATATAACTACCTGTATACAAACATATTTAGGGATTGGTCAGTCAATTGTCAAGTCTAACTATAGTCTCCACCCACTGCCATTGTTTAATACTCTGTTTATAGATACTGACCAATCAAAAAAATTGTAAGCTCAACCCTCTACCTATATAACCCGACAGAAACTCCACGCCGTCATAGTCTTGAAGATGCCCTAGCAAGGCGAAATAGCTATCGACGAACTTATAAATACACGTAGAATCTAAAACAAATTGTTTTATTTTAATATAATTTAAAATGGAATTCTACTACGTAAATTATCCACAAGTACTTAGGACATACTGTTGTCAATTTAAAATTGTACTTTCATACATTGTATAAAACTGAAAAGCATTAAATAAGTGGGTGATTAGGAATAGCTACGCAGTCAAAGCATATCCTTAAGCTTATTATTATGGGAAATGAATATGTTTTTAGGGTGGAGAGCCAAGTGTAGCTGCTGTAGTTGCTTCACACTGTCCATCTGCCTTCAAATATAACATCACTATAAGACTTCAACCACCAAGGGTAAGTTTCAAAATCTCTACTGCACAAAAAACACAAACACATGTATGCTTATTTACATTCAATTATTTTATTAATGTTTTATGAAACAATGTCAGTGGTTGACATCGTAGTTTGGTCGGGTTAGACTGTATGTCAGATCGGCCAACACCAAATCGTTTTAATATGCGCACTTGCATACATCTCAATACTGATTAAGAGCCTGACCAAACTATTGGCCAATAAAAAAAAGTCTGTTGTCTGCGAGTGCCCTAATTGTTTGTTTGTTTTTCTTGAGGTTAGTAAATTGACATTTTACTGTTGTAATTTTGATAAGGCAAGACCATAGAGTAAGGAATATATACATGGCTGACATAAACTAAGATTTTAGGCCAGGGGATTATAAGTGGCATGAGCAATACTCCAAACATATTCAGTATTTAAACTGTTCTGTATTTCAACAATATGCAATAACAAAAGTATGCACTAGGCTGGTCACCCAAACCTGAAACATCTAATCTAATGGCAAGATTTAAAAAGTATTTTTGAAAATAAAAATGCAGTGCATAAAGCACAGTAATATTATACAGCCACTGTTCTAATTATAATGCTTATAACAATAGTATTGGTGGAAGTTTGAATGTATTTGTAAATGTCAAATGTGAAATATAATCATGAAAATATTATTTAAATTACAAATGTGTATGAAATTTAATGCCATAACTGTTTTCTTTTCCTTTGTACCTCAATTTTAAGAAACTTTTATAGCACTATAGTATAATAGATGATGTGTTCAACTTGATGGATAAAATGAGAATGGTGGCTGTTTAAATTTTCATTTATACCATGAACCATGTGATATCCTGTATGTATGTATGTACCATGTGATATCCTGCCACCAAATATTGGTGGCAGGATGTGTACCAGAAAATAGTGTTTATTTCAAACCTATTAGTGTTATCCGTGTGTACCCCATTTCCTCCCTTCTCAAATCAACCACTTCTTTGTCTCTATTGTGATACCACAATAATATTACTTCTGTTAAATTAAATGTAAATTATTTTTCTATATTTTTAGGCAGAAATAATAGAAGACTTAAGAGCAATGATTAAAGAACAGTTAATGTATTTCTATCTAAAAACAAAGATGAATCCCCTTCATTTGATCATGTACAGAGACGGTGTGTCAGAAGGACAATTTGAAATGGTAAGTTTATACTTTTTATGAAATGCTACATATGCTATAAATAAAATACTTTTTATAGCATATGATAATTTTGACGGTGTCCCTGGAACCATCTTGCTGTCATAAAACAGCTTTCTATAAATTTATATTATGAATTGAAGTGGGTTGACCCGTGATTTTGAAATAATTTCCAAGTATATTTATTTAATTATAATTACCACAAGTAATGCTGAATTTGATGTTAACCAGGTTCTGAACAGTGAACTGATGGCGATAAGAGCTGCTTGCACAGATTTGCAAGCAGACTATAAACCCCATATATCATTCTTTGTTGTACAGAAGCGTCATCATACAAGGTATGTCATTGTTTATAATCATATTTCTCTAATATAATTTCCTTTTTATTATTGTCCTTACTCTTTGCCAAAAATAATCTTAGATAGTAGATGAAAATTGAAAAAAAAATTTTTAGGCTTGATTCAGGAAAATTAAAAGTAACAATTTCAGTGGGTCAGTGGCAGAAAGGTTAGTACGCTGGAATGGTAATCTAGTAGTTGCGAGTTCAAATTCTGCCTCAACGGTTTCCTTTCACCTACAGCCAAAAATTTATGCTTAATTTAGAGAATGTACAAAAGATATGTAGTCTACATATATTCAATCAAAATGAGATTAAAAAAAATACTGTTTACGTTGTAAAAATATACCCCTCCATAGATAAAGCAATTACTTGGTCGTAATTGTCTTGATTGAGTTAAATATACAAATTTGTTTAAGAAAACATTTTCTAACTTATTAACATTGAACTTTCTGTTTATTTTCCAACAGATTTTTCCCAACTGTTCCTAGTGATGGTGACAGAAATAAGAATGTACCACCTGGAACTTGTGTCGACACAACAATAACACATCCAACAGAAATTGACTTTTATTTGGTAATTTTATTAATATCATTCTTTTATACTTTACAATGTAAAAATAAATATCATCTCACATAACATGTTTATTTAACAAAGTATTTGTACTATGCTAAGATACAAAAGAGAAAGGCAATCGTGGTTTCACTGGGTTCACATATCCAGGCCCATGAGCACAGGCGAACCACATGGGCTTGCGACCATGTATGCGGGATTGAGGGGCCCCTTCACGACTCAATTCACACAGTGTGATCATATTATTTGTTTTTATAAGTAAAATAACCTTCATTCTAGTAATAAAAAATTTCCATGAATTCAGCACTCACACTCAAATGAGATTTTAATAATAATACCTACCCTTAATATTAGTTAATAATTCTAGCAATACTCGTGTGAAGCTAAATAAACCTTAATTCTTTTTACCTCCAAAAATATACACCATCATGGCATTCCTACGACATACCAGCCTCATTACTAGTCGCACTACATTCAGAATGAGTTGAGTGGTGAATCTCATTTCTGAATTATGTGAGATGTTATCATTATTGCCTGTTGTATTTTCCATTGAACATGAACAATGATAATGGAATGGAGTGGAAGCAGTATATTCCAAGTCAGTGTCTCACAAGAAAAGTTTGTTTTTCAGTTGTCACATGCCTCAATACGTGGAACGGCTCGTCCTACTCGATATCACTGTCTGTGGGATGATGCTAATATGTCAGAAACAGAAATAGAAGAACTGTCTTATTATCTGTGTTACCTCTATACTCGATGCAATCGTTCTGTATCTTATCCAGCCCCAACATACTACGCTCACCTCGCTGCTGCTAGAGCCAAAGTATTTACTGAAGGGTAAATATTATACATTTATATTTCTTATGTTATTTTTCAATCAAATAAGGTACAATACTGAATTTTCTTTGTTACATATATATCCTGATTTGATATTTATACAATCAAACCTACTTTCTTCTTTATTTTTGTATACATTTTTGTGTAGAATGTTTCCTCTGTGTAAAAGAGACACTGTATTTTTTATTTGCAAAACTGTATGTACATTATCAATTAAATGAAATTGGATTTATTTGCCTCTAGACTATTACATATTTTAGTGCTTGCAATAATGTTAAAGTCACATAAATTTTCACCACCACTATTAGTATATGATATTCCATGAAATCGCTTAGAAGACTTTGCAATGAAACAGTATAATTTTATTTTGTATTACTTCTTGGGCAACTAACAGATACAAGTTATGGAGAATTATGATAATAATTCATTATAATTTGGATAATTTATATAACACCGTTTTGGTGAATATCTCACCTCAAGGGTGAGGGCAAATTAAGATTATAATATTTTCTGAGAATTGAGACTATCTCATATACCCCCATGGACTATTTATTGTATTCAATGAATTTTTGATTATTCTCACTTTATAATTATTTTTGTGTTTTCAGAAGTAGTATTGATGTGGACAATTTAATGTTGCATAAACAGCTGCTTGATGTCAAAAAAGAAGTCATCAAAGAAAATCCAATGTTCTTTGTTTAATTTTATTTACTATCCAATTATGTTTTATAATCATAAGTTATATTTTTTTCTACAATTTTATTTAAAATTAGCGAGTGTGATGTTCAACAAGAATAGACCGATGACAGACTAAATCTTCCATTGTATTGTAAAATATTCTAAGTGTTGTAGGTATTTGAGTCCACAAATTTGGAAATGTTTCAAAGTCAAAGTTACTTTTATGTCTTATTAAATATAACAATATTCCTGAATATAAGCATGTATACAATATTTTATGATCTCTATTATATTTAAAAATAATGTTCCTTTCCTTTTTGTTAAAATATTATAAATATCAATAAAATTGATAACTTATTGGCTTCTCAATTCTTAGTATTCATTCATAATACAAAAATAATCTTTTCTTTGTACCTACATTAACAATTGTTATTTATTCTCTGTATCGGATGGTCCAAAAAGTTGTTCCAATTATTTTATTAATACTTAACCAAATAATTTCAGGATTATGCAAAATAAACTCAATAATTACTTTATTAATGTTATTTTTCATAAATATAATTATCCTGATGTAAATAAATTTACTCAATCTATCTATGAAAGACTTTAAAACAATGGAATGAAATTATTTATACAAATGATGTCTTGAATCACTGTTTTCAATAAGATTTGTGCTTTTACTTTTTCTTTTAAATGATTTATGAAATGATGGTATACTTATTGAATTAAATTTTTTTTTCTCTTTCAATTATATTTTTTATAGAATATTTTTTTTTTAAATGTAGATAGTTATCATGAATGTATTATATTCAAAATAAACTTATTGACTATGAATGAATTTGCCTTTTTTTATATCACTTTACTTCCTTTATAATGTAAGTCCGCTTGTTATTAAAATTTTGTAATCCCATGTATAAAGACCGCCTGGAAGTAGATACTGTTGAGTGCATCGAAAAAGACGCCACGTGGATGTTTTTTTTTTCTTTTTTTTTACCTTCGCCTTTTGGCGTTCTTGGTCAAGGTTTTTTTTTTTTTTCTATATCATTTTATTAACAACCGTAAATTGAATAAATAAAAAAAAAAGAACCTAAAGCTTGAGGGAGTTCTCCCGAGCAAACCAACCAAGAGACCTCACAATACTCAATGATGGATCAGCAAGAACAAGCGAAAGCTGGGTAGGAAACCCCACTCCCGCCCGTCTCAGCATCCTCATCAAAGAGTTTGTACCTCTCATGTGTGCGCATTCCATGATCAAATTATTTGCATCACCTAGCTCTGAGCCACAATGCAACGCAATGCGGTGAATCTATGATATTTATTTTGTGGAGGTGGGCAGGAGATGTCAATATGCAATTTAAATGTATGTGCGCGTGCGCACATGTGACGTTTCATGTACGCTTGTGCGTCTTATATCAATGTAGCAAAACACTTCCGCTTCCTTACTTCAATAAAATGTCTCTTGTGTTCACTCACGTGTTTTCATTTCCTCTATCGTAATATTATGATCGTGACAGGTTATGGGCCGGCACCCAGTAAAATCACGTTCTATGAGTGAAATTTAGTGTATCGCGGAAGTCAAATTCGTGTAAGTTTTCTGTTCGAATTGTTTAAAAGTGAAGTGACGCTAAATATGGCGACATCGTCGATACCCTTTCCAATGCTTACATCAGCCGATAATTTTTCCAGTTGGAAATTCAGAATAGGTGTAGTATTGAGAAAGGAGGGTTGTGGTGACGTTCTTCAGATGACAGAAGACAAATTTAAAACATTGCAAGGCAACGACTTGAAGTCTTTCTTAGAAAAAGACGAAAAAGCGCAATGCGCTATTGTACAATCCGTATCGGACAAGTATATTGAATACTTGAATCAAGCGCAGAGCGCTAGGGAGATGATGCAAAAATTGTCGGATGTTTTCCAACGAAAAAGCGCATTAAGTAAAATGTACATAATGAAAAAAATCTTACAACTTAAGTTCATTGAAGGAGAATTACAAGACCATTTTAACACATTCGAAAAGCTAATTAAAGAATTAGAAGCAATTAATACATCCACTTGTCCTTGCAAAGGCGCATTAGAAGACACAGATAAGTCCTGTTATCTGCTTCTCACAATGCCGGAAAGATTTTCAAACATTATAACTTCTATAGAAACTGTCATCAACACAGACAACACATCATACAAATACAATGATGTAAAAGCTAGATTGCTAGATGCCGAACTTAAAGTAAAAGAAACCAACGTAATAACAGATAGCATGGTGAATAATTGCTCATTTTCATCTAAAACAATACAGGGTGACTCACAACGTAGGGACATTCAGTGCTACGAGTGTGGAGGGAAAGGCCACTACAAAAGTGAATGTCCCTCTGAAAATCAACGAAGAACTTCCGGTCGATCCCAAGGGCATCGTGGTAATTTTGGAGGGAGAGGTAATAACTCTGCTCGTAGGGCAAATCCACGTTACCTCCAGAAATCCAATGTTACGCAAGATAATGAATCAACAGAGTATTCTTTCGTCGCCGCCAATCATTTTGAAGAAAACAGTGTGTTATTTTCTGCTTCAAATGGACCAGATATTGTCAATTTTGTTTTGGACAGTGGCGCCACAAATCACTGGGTATCCCAAAATTTAGAAAAATATATGAAAAATGTTGAAGTGATGGAACAAGACATGAAAATAAGAATAGCAAACGGTCAAATTTTGAAGGGTACAAAAAGAGGTGTACTTCGCTTAAAAACTAAAATACAAGGGATAACACCCATGCCACAATCACTTTGACAGCTATTATTGTACCGGGCATTTCATATAACTTGCTTTCGGTTAAAAACATGACTGCGAAAGGCTGTGATATCAAATTTCACAAAGGTGGAAAATCAGTAAACATTTTCAATGGGAAACTACAGTTACTATGTGGTACAAAAGGCAATTTGTACGTCGCTCAATTTTCAATCGAGCAGTCAAGTAACGGAGAAACAGCAATAAATGAATCCTGCTGCATGATCTCAAAAGAAGACATTCTATGGCACCAAAGGTTGGGTCACTTAAACACACAAAGTCTAAGGTCTCTTAATTTTCCTTACAACTACGGAGTGTGCAGTCCATGCAATCAAGGTAAAGCTAAACGGAAACCTTTCAAGGACCTTTCTTTACCCAGATCGAAGTATATTGGAGAACTAATACACAGTGACCTTGCCGGTCCCTTCAAGAATTCTGCTATAAAAGGCGAGAAATATTATCAAACAATAATTGATGACCATTCACACTTTGTTCAGGTATATCTACTTAAAAACAAAAACGAAGCAGACCAAAATATAATAGATTATGTTCGACAACTAAAAGCCAGAGGTCATTATTGTGCAAGAATCAGAACAGATTGTGGTGGAGAATACTCATCACATGCATTTCAAAATTTCTGCAATCAAAAAGGAATAAAAATAGAATACAGTCTTCCATACACTCCACAGCAAAATGGAGTAAGTGAGAGAATTAATTTTACTCTAATGAGTAAAGTAAGAACCTTATTCGCAGAGACAAATTTACCAAAGCATCTGTGGAGCGAGGCAATAACTTGCACTGCCTATCAGCTAAATCGATCACCAACCACTGCTTTAATAGGTAAAGTACCAGCAGAAATTTATCTTGGAAAAGTTAATTATGAAAAACTTAAAGTCTTTGGATCCAGAGCTTGGGCGTATAAGCTACCAGTTCCTGCAAATAAACTTGATACCAGAGCAATTGAATGTATCATGGTAGGATACGCAAGTAACGGTTACAGACTATGGATTCCTAAAAGTTACCAAATAATTGTCTCAAGAGATGTCACCTTCGATGAAACCAATTACGTCTATAAGCCTGACCAATTTTCTAGAGAGCCACCACGCACTTCTATAGAAGCTGAAAGTCATGAAGATAGTCAAAAACAAAATATAATGGAAAACGATAACATGGAACCTATAAATGAAACAATTCCTGTCAACACAAATAAAGAATCAGTTCGTAGAAGTGAAAGGTTAAGAACTATTCCTTCAAAACTCAAGAGTGATTATGTGATGTATAAAGACAATGAAATCATAGAAGATGATGATGACGATGAAGATGATGATGAAGATGATGAAGCCCATTTATCATACTGTCTATGCGCAGGGGTGCCAACTTCTTATGAAAAGGCAATAAATTCAAATGATGGTTGGGAGGAAGCCATAGAAAAAGAAATTAAAGCCTTGGAAAAACACGAAACCTGGGAACCAGCAAACTTACCCAAAGGCAACAAACCAATTGACACTCGTTGGATATTCAAAGTCAAATCTGACGGTACCAAAAAGGCTCGTCTAGTTGCGAAGGGTTTTCAAGGAGATGTTACTTCCAACATCAGATGCACCAGTCGCTCAACTCACAACAATAAGAATTTTGTTTTCAATTGCACTGCAAAAGGAATGGGATATTAAGCAGTTAGACATTCCAACAGCTTTTCTGAATGGTAAACTAGACAATCCAGTGTATATAAAATTACCCAAAGGGGTAAAATGTCAAAGTAATACTTTGAAGTTAAAGAAAAGTCTATATGGGCTACGATCAGCACCAAGAAATTGGAATGAGAAATTTAACGAAACCATGGAAAAATATGGACTAATTTGGTCATTAAACGACTTCTGCTTGTACAGGGGCGATAATGTCTTTCTTCTTATATGGGTAGATGATATAATAATCACAGGCGTTGAAAATGAGTGCCTCAAGCTTATCTATTATCTAAAGACTGAATTCAATGCAAAAGATTTTGGAACCATCAATAACTTTCTAGGAACAGAAATATCAGTCAATAAAGAATATATCAGTATTTCCCAAGAAGAGTTTATAGAGAAAGTCATCACCAAATTCGGTATGGATAAAGCAAAATCTGTAGATACACCTATGGAAGACAACTTCCAAGTAGACATTACCCAAGCCATCGATAAGAATTTGCCATATAGAGAACTGGTGGGATCCCTAATATACATATCCATAGTAGGCAGACCAGATATAGCATATGCCACTTCAGTCCCAAGTAGGTATCTGGACAAACCGACCAAACAGTTGTGGGGTGCAGCTAAAAGAGTTTTGCGTTACCTGAAAGGAACAATAAATCTCCACCTAACTTTTCACAAAAAAAGGGACACTGGATTAATTGCCTACTCAGATGCAGATTGGGCAGGAGACATCAGCGACAGAAAAAGTATGAGTGGGTGTGTTGTGTATCACTGTGGAAATCCAATCTCGTGGTATTCAAGAAAACAGTCTTGTGTTTCCCAGTCTACTGCACAATCAGAATACATAGCATGTGCATTGGCAGCTATGGATGTGGTGTACTTTGAACGCATTTTGAAAGATTTCAATAGTGATTCTGTTGTGCCATTACTATATGTTGATAATCAAAGTGCAATCAACATGTGTGAAAGTTATGAAAACAGTAAAAGAACTAGACACATAGATATTAAGTATCACTTCATCAAAGATCTTATTTCAAAAAAATTAATAGAACTAAAATATGTTGAGACCAATAATAATGTAGCAGACATTTTCACTAAGTCTCTCAAATCTGAAAAGTTTATAAAATTTTCTAAATGCCTTAATGTGTCTTAAAACTATGTACATATATTCAAATATCTTCTTTATACTAACATACATACATAAATACTGTATTGTTCTTGCTATAATATATTACTGATAATGTCTTTATATCATATTATGTAAAAGTAATTTGTGGAATTTAAATTGAGAGGGAATGTCAATATGCAATTTATGTGTTATTATGCAATTAATGTATGTGCGCGTGCGCACATGTGACGTTTCATGTACGCTTGTGCGTCTTAAATCAATGTAGCAAAACACTTCCGTTTCCTTACTTCAATAAAATGTCTCTTGTGTTCACTCACGTGTTTTCATTTCCTCTATCGTAATATTATGATCGTGACAGGAGAGAGACTGTGGCCAGATCTTAGTCGACAGACCAGAGAAATCTGCCATCTTGGTATATTCAGATTCCAGAACCAGGGAACTTTTGGAATATGTGGCTGGATCTCTCCAAACCATCGACCTCGCAAAGCCAAAGACCCTCTCCAACTCCTCCCCCATTCTTCTAATGCACTCCCCTTGCAGCCCAAAATTAAGTCAGTATATGGGATTTGATTGATCTTCCCACACATGGTGACTGTAGCCTCCTTTTCCATTTCATCTGCTCTCTCATTCCCCTCAATACCCCTGTGACCAGGTAGCCAGGCCAGAACTACAGATTGCTTATTGCAGTGTAGAAAATACAGTTGAGATTTCACTCTATTGACCAACAGATTTGTTTCACCCTTAAATGGTCAGGACAATATTTTTTTTATTTTTTTATTTTATTTATTTAAGATTTGGTACACGGTTAACATACAATATACATAAACATAATATCAATTATAAGAATAAATCAACCGTACACACAAAAATCCCACAAGGCATAGCCTGTCTGTGGGTATACCAATTAAAAATATTCAAAATTATTTCGTTAGTAACATTAGTTATTTATAAAAATAAAATATAGCAAATTGCTTAGGCAGGAAACAAGTGAAAAAATATAAAGTATACAAATTATATATGAAAAATATACATACACATATTTATATACGAAACATCAATAAGTTTACATGAATCAGCAGACTGACAGCGGTGCTACCAAATATTATACCCGCAGTCGATAGTAACAATACTTGGCAAGTACAAGGATATGCATGTCGCAGTCAATCTACACTTTCTAGTTAAAATTGAGAATTTCCAATAATGATTAAAAAAAAAAAAAAATAATAATATAAAAAAATCATTGAACTTTTACACAAGAGCAGAATATTGAGAAAAAGAAAGACATAAGTGCACCAAATTGAAAACCCAACAAGTAAGAAACAAATAAATACAAATTATAATAAGGAGTAGATTAATATTAATAAATTCAGAATAAATTTTTAATAGAGTTGTAACACCAACAAGTAAAATCTGTAGTAGAAAAAAAATACTTATATAAAAATAAAAGAAAAATAATAAAAGCAGGGTCAGGAGACAAGAACCAAAAAGTATGATTCATTTATCAACTCAGATAATACAAGCAGTCAACAATCACAATTTAATTTGAAAGATAAATGAATTAATTAACAAATAAACAAAAATAAAAAATCGAGTAATAAAAATCAAAATCACAACAAATACTCTTGCACATTACATTGGTCTGTGAGTAGCCAAGATTTTATATGTCTGATAGGAAGCTAAGTGAGTCTGTAAAAATGATTGCACGATGAATTTTTTCATTATGAATATGAATCAATGCCTGCATAATAGCACATCCCTCAGCTGTGAATATTGATGCCTCTTTGGGGAAATTTAAATTTAAATCCCTCTTCGATATTCAACGTTGAGTCGAAGAATGCGCACCAGACAAAAGGCGCCGAGGGGGATTTTGAAACACGTGGATGTCTCATAATAAACTAAAATTAAACCCATCAAAAACAATTTCAACAAGTTATTTCCATCTGCAAGTCTCAAATTCTTGGGTGTACACTTAGACAATAAGTTGTCATTTGATCTGCAAATTTCTAAAACGGTCAGTTCATGTTTTTTCCAATTAAGGCAACTGAAAAACATTCGTCGAAGCTTGCCCAAGAATGAGACAAAAACACTTATTAATGTATTTGTCATTTCTCGGCTCGATTACTGTAATGGCATTTATGATGGATTGCCTAAGTATCAGCTCGATAGATCACAGATGGTATTTAATGAAGCAGCAAGGCTTATTTATGGTGCGGAAAAATTATGTCATATAACTCCACTACTTAACGAGTTGCACTGGTTGAAGTGAATATAATACATAGACAATGATGGCCAGAGCGAGTTGATTACAAAATTTGTTTGACGATGTTTAATGCTTAATAACCCGGCACCACAATACATTCAAGAGCTGTGTCAGCGAAAGGAGCTATCTGGGAGGCATCTCATACTTAGGTCTTCTGGATCACAGATTATCAACTCCCTAAAGAAGTTGGACAGAGCCAACAAAGCGGCTTACTATGATCGATGCTTTGGTGTGAGTGGTCGGTTCTTTGGTGTGAGGTTTTTTAGAAAAGTCATGAAATATAACAAAATGTATAGAATCGAATATTCTTTTTTAATTGCATATACGCAAATATTGGATTATTTTTTCCCCTTTCGGGAGTCAAATGATATTTTTATTAACAAACATTTTTTCAACATCTCAATAGAGACGAAGTAGGGATATTGTAGAAGAACCAGGAACTCGGGGCACCTACAGGGCTTACGTCCTGTCATCGGCTGGTTTACGTGATCACTTTATGCGCTTGCGCAACGTTCACCAATTATGCCTTCCTATTGAGTTCCCTTATCGATGTAATTTTGAAAGTTCTATATATTTGAATAGTGTGTAACATTTTACCTGACAATAATGCATTATTACTATTGCCATCTATGGAGTAACGGAGAAACCTTTTTGTAACGCCATCTATTGAGAGATTGAGAAATTATATGAATCATTACGAAGTACATTCATTGTGCGGCTTTCCAAAATAAGGACCACAGAACTGCTCAGTCTAATGTCCAAAGAAAATGTAGGACATCTGGGTGCACAAATTTAGAAAACTGGGGACATAACCAATTTGTTGTTAAGGTAATAGATAATTATCATCATTAAAACTTGATTAAATAATTATTAATGATGCCTCTAGATGTCTGTAAAATTTTTCAATGAATAAAAAATATTAGAGTATCAATATTTGATGAATAAATTGCATTACATTAATTAATCTATAATTCATTACTTCTCACTTTAATTAAATACATGTAACAATTAACATTAGCAGATTTTAGTTAAAATGCCAGATTATTGTTATGTTGAAAAATAAAAATGCGAAATGCAAAAACATGTTAAAATTAACAATTTAACACAACAGTACTATATAAATACTTATTTCTATATTTAATTCAAATTTTTTTTTTTTTTGAGTGCCGCGAGGTTTTATATTTGGACAATATTATTTTTAAGAAATAAATTCGCAAATTGTGTACTTTAATAACTATTGTGATAGGAATCTACAATGGTCACCATACATCGATCAACTCTGTAACAGGCTAAATTCAGCGAACTATGCCATCAAAAAAGGAAGTCTGCGGCCAGGATACAGCGAGGTGTGTGTACTTGGCATATTTTCATAGTATTATGTCATACGGTGTGATGTTCTGGGGGAGGGTGGCTGACTCTAACAGAGTTTTTGTATTGCAAAAGAGAGCGGTTAGGATTATTCTTAATTTGCGTCCAAGAGGATCCTGCTGTGAATATTTTAAAAAATTGGGCATACTCACATTGGCTGGCGTCTATATTCAGGAATGCCTTACCTATCCTCGACGCAATATGAAAAACACTCCTCTTAACTCAGACTATCATCAGTATAATACACGAGGTGCAAACAACATCAGACTTGCAAAATGCAGACTGGCAAAGTCGCAAATAGCTTTGTGGGACAGAGTATTAAGACAGGGTATAATAAACTGCCACCTCACATACGATCTTTGAAAGAAGGTAGTTTTGAGAGAGAGACGAAGAAGTATCTCGTCGATAAATCATTTTATACAACTACTGACGAAATACTAAATGAAAGATATTTCAATTAGTATGGAGTATTTTGTCTTTGTTTATTAACAATAATTTGTTTGTTTATAATCAGTGACAACTCTGAGTGCTCTGCTTGGGAGCCTATGGAGGATAAACCAATACAAATACAAAAATTAATAAACATTATTTTGATGGATACCTTCCTTTTTTTAATTGATCACTAAATATAAACTTTCTTTTGGGACTCCCTGTATAATGATTATAATTTTTATTATACAGATATTAAGTATTATACATAATCACATAATTAACCAACTATCAATGGTATATTATTTTTATTATACAGATATTAAGTATTATAATACATAATGACATAATTAACCAACTATCAATGGTATATTATTTTTATTATACAGATATTAAGTATTATAATACATAATGACATAATTAACCAACTATCAATGGTATATTATTTTTATTATACAGATATTAAGTATTATACATAATGACATAATTAACCAACTATCAATGGTATATTATTTTATATAAATCACATTATCAGACAATGTTATGTGGGGATACATGCTTGAATCATGCTTTTATCTTGGTTACTCCATATTGTGTGATGGTATGAATAAACATGTTTAGAAAATAATTGGTATAATTTACAAAAAATATTTATATCATCAACAAACGATTGTTTTTTACTTTGTGGTATCATTTTGAATTAATTAAATGAAATAAAACACAACTTTGTGTACACCACTACATACATAACTTTTATTCAAATGAATAAAAATTCCTCTACATGTTACGAAAACAAAGTTCCCTTCCTCGGGAGATCCTCCCCCATCAAAAAATATTTAATTGTGTATAAATTTCATATTGATACTGAAAATATTTTTTAGGCCCAAAATTCTGTTCCTAGACATAGTAAACTTAACTAATATTTCAACAATATAAAATGAATTATAATAATTTATGAGAAATGCGTTTTTTTATAGGTATATTGTTTTTGCCATAAACCACTATAATTTCATCCAAACAATTACATGGAATTAGATGCTGAAATAATTGAGTTGCACCAGATAGCTGAATGTTATTCTTGTATTTACATATAAATGATTGCCATATCAGGATTTTATTTAGGACTCCTGCTGCTTCAAAATGTAGTTTAAGTCAAAAGCAATTTAATTTGTATTCAGGAAGATTAGAGGTGGTTGTGTGTATGTTTTTATTTCATATCGCGTTTTATGATAAATTTGGACATTGTTTTACTTTTATATTAGAGTATTTTTTTTTTAATAGAAATACAAGAAAAAAAACAGTTATAACAATTGTTTCACACAGTTGAAACCTTGGAGAGTAAAATTAGTTCTCTTCTTCCACGGTGTTCATTGATTCTTCATGTTCATCATTTTCTTTATAACTGTATTCTTCTTCGTATGTATCTACATTAGTATAAGAGAATGGTTCAAACAAGAACATGGATAATTCCATTTGATCGTCACTTAAAGACGATAGTGAATCTCGTATTGGCAACGGCATAGGCTGTGGTGGCAGCAACTCAACCATGTATGGTAATATTCTGATGGGTCTCCAGGTTGTCCCTTCTTTCTTATTTTCTTCTACATTTTCCGGCGGATCATCCTCCCCGCCCACTTTCTCAAATGGCTCGGCTTTAGTAATATAAGTTCCTTCTTGCATGCAATTCATCTCAAAAGTAAAGAATCCTTTACCACTGGGCCGTCCTTTGCTCCAAGAGCCGTGGTATCTGAAATTGGGATAGACCACTTGTCCCGGACCATCCTGGCTACCGTGTATCCAGTTTCCCATCACTGTGGTTTTGTATTTAGAATACACGTATGTACCTAAACCGTGACGTTGATTTTTGTACCAACCCCCTTCATAAACGTCTCCGTTGATGTAGTAGTACGCTCCGAATCCATGGCGAAAATCCTTCTTCCATTCACCCTCGTATCTTGATCCATCTGGGTATACCATTCTTCCAAAACCATACTTCGTACTTTGCCTCCAACCACCGTCATACCTAGAACCATTTTTGAATACATACAATCCTTTGCCTTGCCTCAACCCTCTGAGATAGTTTCCAATGTAAATATCTTTGTTTGGTAATATTGCCCATCCGTAGCCTTGACGTTCACCTCTTTGGTTTCTCTTGCCGTGGTATTCCTATAATTCAAAGACCCAAAAGCAAAACAATTTATATACAATAATAATAATATTGATAATTAAAAAAAATATTGTGATAAACAAAGTGGTGGAATAAGTCATATATGTACATACCTATATATATATATATATATATATATATATATATATATATATATATATATATATATATATATATATATATATATATATATATATATATATATATATATATATATATATATATATATATATATATATATATATATATATATATATATATATATATATATATATATATATGTTATTATTAAGTATTTTGGGGATAACCCGCGTCAAATTCTGATTCCCGAGAGAATCAGTCGTCTGCCGACGTTTCGTCTGAATCACATCAGACATTTTCAATAGGCGCCTTGTTAATAAATTTCCGTCGCGAGGGATAGTGCGCGCACGTCCGTTCGCGTCGGAAGCTTGCCACCAAGTGAAATTTTGAAAGGAAGCCATGTCAGTTGTTAGTGGAGGGGTGGGTTTCCCCAATGACGTCATTATTGCGTTTTGTTTGGCTTCTAGTGACTCGAGTACTTAACGGTATATTGTTTACAGGTGGATTATCAGTTTTCGGCTTACTAAGAATTTTACTAATGTTTTTAATGTGACTATTGTTTGAAATATCGGTAGTTGGGTTAATTTGATTATTATGGTTTTTCAAAATATTGTTTTCAAGTACACTTGTCCATGCGGTCGGGATTCGAATGCTATCGTCCCTGCTATTCATTATACTGTTGCTTCTTCTATATATTTCTATTGCTTCCCTGTAAATTCTAAATGTTTCATTGTTGATATTCGCGACTACTTTTGAATTTTCAAAGTCTATGGAGTGATTTTCGGTCAATGAGTGATTTACTAGAGATGAAGTTAATTTCCGGTTTTTAATATAAAAACGACTAAAACAAAAATTATGTCATCCAAATTAAGTCCAGAATTAAAAAAGTCGTTAATACCTAGAGAAAAATCGTCACGATTTCCGAAATTATACGGTTTGCCAAAGATTCACAAGACGGATGTTCCTCTTAGACCCATAGTCAGTTCTGTCGGTTCGCCACTTCAAATGTTATCAAAGTATCTTGCCAACTACTTACAACCAGATGTAGAATCAGCGGAATCATTTGTCAAAAATTCGGAACATTTTATACAAATCATTAAAAATCAAAAATTAAACAAGGGCGACATCCTTGTCAGTTTTGACGTCGTATCCCTGTTTACCAATATACCTACAGACGAAGCTCTTCAAGCAATAAAAGAAATGAGTGACCCACCGAATGACATAATAACTTTAATAGAACATTGCCTCAATAACACATTTTTCACTTATAATAACGACATGTACAAACAAGTAAAAGGAGCACCAATGGGTCTATCTCTTTCACCGCCAGTCGCTAACATATTCATGACCAAGTTAGAAAAAGAAGCTATAGATAGAGCGCGCTTAAAACCAAAGCTATGGATTAGATACGTGGACGATACTTTCGTTATATGGCCTCACGGTTTGGAGGAACTTCACAAATTTCTTGATTTTCTGAACGATCTCCACAATAACATCAAATTCACAATGGAGATCGAAAACAACGGTGAAATTCCTTTTCTTGATGTTCTCGTAATCAAAAAAGACGATGGCACTCTCGGCCACACTGTGTACAGAAAATCAACACATACCAACAGATATCTCCACGCATCGTCGAACCATCATCCAGCACAAATCGCCTCTGTAGCAAACACCTTGGTAACACGGTCATTAAGGATAACCGACTCCGAAAACATTCAAAATGAATTAGAGTATCTTAAAAACGCGCTACGAAATAACGGTTTTTCAAATTTCACAATAAATAATGCAATAAAAAATCAAACGAATAAAAATTTTAATAAAAAAGATACATCAACTAAAGTAAAGCCACTCGCCATTGCATTTTTACCTTACATAAAAGGCACTACTGACAAAATAAGTCACCTACTTTACAAACATAATATTCGCACCATTTTTAGAACAGACAACAAAATTTCATCCTTTTTAAAAGTCCGAAAGATAAAATACCATTAGAGTCACACGGTATTTACGAAATCCCTTGCGGTGATTGCACAAAAACTTACATAGGCAGGACAAATCGCAGAATCTCGGCACGCGTCTCTGAACATCGCGTAGATATTAAAAACCGGAAATTAACTTCATCTCTAGTAAATCACTCATTGACCGAAAATCACTCCATAGACTTTGAAAATTCAAAAGTAGTCGCGAATATCAACAATGAAACATTTAGAATTTACAGGGAAGCAATAGAAATATATAGAAGAAGCAACAGTATAATGAATAGCAGGGACGATAGCATTCGAATCCCGACCGCATGGACAAGTGTACTTGAAAACAATATTTTGAAAAACCATAATAATCAAATTAACCCAACTACCGATATTTCAAACAATAGTCACATTAAAAACATTAGTAAAATTCTTAGTAAGCCGAAAACTGATAATCCACCTGTAAACAATATACCGTTAAGTACTCGAGTCACTAGAAGCCAAACAAAACGCAATAATGACGTCATTGGGAAACCCACCCCTCCACTAACAACTGACATGGCTTCCCCTTTCAAAATTTCACTTGGTGGCAAGCTTCCGACGCGAACGGACGTGCGCGCACTATCCCTCGCGACGGAAATTTATTAACAAGGCGCCTATTGAAAATGTCTGATGTGATTCAGACGAAACGTCGGCAGACGACTGATTCTCTCGGGAATCAGAATTTGACGCGGGTTATCCCCAAAATACTTAATAATAACATATTTTGTACTCGCGAAAACCTTAGATTTAACATATATATATATATATATATATATATATATATATATATATATATATATATATATATATATATATATATATATATATATATATATATATATATATATATATATATATATATATATATATATATATATATATATATATATATATATATATATATATATATATATATATATATATATATATATATATATATATATATATATATATATATATATATATATATATATATATATATATATATATATATATATATATATATATATATATATATATATATATATATATATATATAATAATAATAATAATAATAAACACTTCCTTGCACCCTGCGCAAGTGGCGAGTTTATTGCCAAATGGCAATTTCTTCCAACTAACCAGTGTTTCCAGCCCGGAGAAGCAATATTTGCGATAGAAATGAATTTAAATAAATTTCTCCTCTGCTGGGAATCGAACCCAGGACGCCCGCACAGAAGCCGAACGGCTTACCAACTGTGCCACGGCGGTCGGCGTGGCACAGTTGGTATATATATATATATATATATATATATATATATATATATATATATATATATATATATATATATATATATATATATATATATATATATATATATATATATATATATATATATATATATATATATATATATATATATATATATATATATATATATATATATATATATATATATATATATATATATATATATATATATATATATATATATATATATATATATATATATATATATATATATATATATATATATATATATATATATATATATATATATATATATATATATATATATATATATATATATATATATATATATATATACATATATATATATATATATATATATATATATATATATATATATATATATATATATATATATGTATATATATATATATATATATATATGTATATATATATATATATATATATATATATATAT